>NQII01002065.1:318521-392192 GCA_002778355.1 Clitarchus hookeri
CCGAGCCTGCCCACTGCTACAGCAATGCGGCCCCAACCTCTGGCGGGAAAGTGTTCTGCTACGAGTTCTCCGACGGGGACCCACCCCCTCCCTCGCCATTGTCCGAGACATCTAGCACCGGGAATGCAGTCTACTCAAACCTGCCAAGCCCCCACGCTCCAGCCATCGACCGCGGACTGAAGCCTGGTAGGAAGACTTCTGACTCTGCGTCCATCACCTCCGAGCCGTCTCCTTCCCCAGGCATCGCACCTCCCAACGTCGACAGGAAGCTGAAGCCACAACGGAAGCTGGGCAGTTCCACCATCATGCCAGGTACTGCTATTAACTTCTAGGGTTGTCGAGATATTCTGCATGCCGAAGTGATTACAAAAAATTAATGGAAATATTATGTATGCCGAAATGATAACAAAAATTAATCTGCATGCCGAAATGATACCAAAATTAAAACATTTATTTTTACTTTCTGTAAGAAAACTATTTGCCTGACGACATAACGAAACAAAAAATTTCAAGTACAACAAATTATTGAGTTCTTATAAAATGTTCATTTGTTGACTAAAAATGGAAAAAATTTTTGAGCATCTATTTGTTTGCTTTTATTGTAATAGTTCTATAATAACCACACAAAACTAAACTTGAAATGTTCCCAGAACTGTTGTCAGGTACATTTTTCTTTTTCAATGTTTTGTAAGGATTTTATTATAGTATTTATTTTATTATTATGCAGTCCATTCATGTAAGTTATTGCTGACATAAGTACAAGAGAAATATTTTTGAAGTTTCATCATACTGTTTTATAAAACTTATGGTACCACACAAGTTTGATTTTATATCTTACCGTAAAATGAATTTATTCAATTAATGTGCCACAATATGTTAAATAACACATTTTTAAAATTATTGTTAACATTTTAGCAATTTTCATTAAACTTTCATTAAGGTTTAGTTCTCGTAAAATTATTTTTAATCTTATTTTCACTTTCATGAGATTCAGTAACATTTTTTTTGTTTTCAGTTTGTTTAGCAAAAAGTCGCATTCCCACGACCCAATAATAGATAGGGATGTCAAACTCGATTCCACGATTCCTCGATACCCGTGATTCTTGAAGATTCTTATAATCGAGAATCGGAAGTCCAGGAATCAAAGCAATAAAAACCAATTACTACAAATACATAACCTATCACCTCTCAAAAACGGTTTAAAATTACTTGATTTATGCCAGTTATTGAATCACTCTTGGAAAATTATTTTGTGCATGAAAATATGAGATGCAAAAATTTTCTGGAAATGAAACTGTATTGGCCGTGCTCAAATTCACCATTTAGTATTCTAGTATTTATTTGCTTCAGTTCGGTTGCGATTTGGTAGTTTTGCATTTTAGCAAGTTTTGTTACATACTAAAAACTTGGGGTGTGCGGGATACCGAAATTCGGGAAAAATTCAGGGAATTCATAATGATTTTCTCGTCGGGTAGGAAATAATTTTTCCCAGATATTTTCGGGAAAAATTTATGTTGCATCTGTAGGTTGTTCCAACTAAAATACAAGTCGGGTTTCGTGCGAGAAACTTTGTATCGACTCGTTACGTAAGAGATTATGTTTTGATGAATCAAATCCTGTCGAGAAAATTTTGATTCTTCCACTTATTCACAGATTTCAAAGATTGTTACATAAGTTAAAAAAAATTTTGTACGTCATATATTATGTAAAGGTAACACTATGTGTTTATTGCGAAAATTAAATAAAACTGGTTGCAAACTTGCACTATCAGGAAGTTACTATAAACCGTGCGCACTGAATTTGTTTTATATGCAAGCAACATCTACACTGGAGAGCCAAAAAAATTGGTATTGGCATGCGTATGCAAACAACAGAGGTATGGAACCAAACCAGAGTAACGCGATGCTGTCGGCAGGGCCTATATAAGACAACAAGCGTCTGGCAAAGTTGCTAGATCGGTTACTGCTACTACAATGGCAGGTTATCAAGATTTAAGTGAGTTTGAACGGGATGTTGTAGTCAGCGCAGGAGAGATCGGACATAGCATCTCCGAGGTAGCGATAAAATTTGGATTTTCGCGTACAACCATTTCACGAGTGTACCGTGAATATCGGGAATCCGGTAAAACATCAAATCTTCGACATTGCTGTGGCCAGAAAAAGATTGTGAACGAACAGGACAAACGACGACTGACGAGAATCGTTAAACGTGACAGATGTGCAACCATTTCTCAAATTAGCGCAGATTTCAATGCTGGGGCACCAACAAGTGCCAGCATGCGAATTATTCAACGGACCATCATTGATATGGACTTTCGGAGCCGAAGGCCCACTCGTGTACCGTTGTTGACTGCACGACACAAAGCTTTACGCCTCGCCTGGGCCCCATCAACACCGCCATTGGACTGTTAATGACTGGAAACACTTTGCTTGGTCTGACGAGTCTTGTTTTCAATTGTATAGGGCGGATGGACGTGTACGGGTATGGAGACATCCTCATGAATCTATAGACCCTACATGTCAACAGGGGACTGTTCAATCTGGTGGAGGCTCTGTCATGCTATGGGGCATGTGCAGTTGGCGTGAAATGGGACCCCTGATACGTCTAGATACGACTCTGACAGGTGACAGATACGTAAGTATCCTGTCCGATCACCTGCACCCATTCATGTCCATTGTGCATTCCGATAGACGTGGATAATTCCAGCAGGACAATGCGACACCCCACACGTCGAGAGTTGCTACCGAGTGGCTCCAGGAACACTCTTCTGACTTTAGACACTTCCATTGGCCACTGAAATCACCTGGGATGCCTTGCAACATGCTGTTCAGAAGAGATCTCCACCGCCTCGCACTGCTATGGATTTGTGGACTGCCTTGCAGGAATCCTGGTGTGAATCGCCTCCTGCATATCAGACTTTAGTCGAGTACATGCCACATCGTCTTGCGGCACTTCTGCGTGTTCGCGGGGGCCCTACACGATATTAGGCAGGTGTGCCAGTTTTTTTGGCTCTTCAGTGTGTAAGTTGCAAGTATCGATTTCTGGTTGATGTGGGACGCAAGTATTGATATACATAACCTAAAGATTCACGTAACAATGAGCTAGTGAATGATGAATGTTAAATTTGACTCCAAATGTTAACTTTTTTTTACTGAGTTCTAACATGGTGTTTTTTCATATGTGTTTGGTTAAAACAATTTGTAACACGCCAGCAAATTGTCTTTGTTTTTCGTTCGGAATGTGTTTTTTTTTAATTGTGTGTTGTGTTCACTCGTTGCCAAGACGTTGAAAAACTCCAAATGTACTAAATTTGCTTTGAGAAAAAATTGCATTAATTTAATTAGCTATTTTTCATTTTATTATTGATATAGGAAATAGCTTTGTTAGCATAGAGATTCGGTATGTTGCATTCTTAACCTGCCCTATGCGACTTGGCTGTGATTGCAGTTGCACTACGTGAATCAAAGCTTGTGTGTTAACGGGCGTTAAAACTTCCACTGAAAGTTGATTTGAGTATATTTGTGTCAATGTACACATATTTTACTACCAAAAATGAAACAAAAAATGTCAAAGTTCCTTAGTAGACCTCATGAAATTATAAAGAAAATTTCACCAAACTGAAAACATCAAGGCAATGTTTTTAAAAGAATTTAAAGTTAAATTTTTGTTTTAACATGTTGCAAGTCCAATATTTTTTTATTAATTAAAAAATTTTATAAGGGATTTTCCTATTAAAATTGAAGCAAGTATTTTAAGGAAGTGCTCCAAACCCAGAGGGTTAATTTGTAGTGTAACAACTAAGTGCATAAAAATATAAAATCATATGACTTTTGTAGCTCGAATATAATTTTTAGCAGATGCAGTCATTATTCTATGTTTATTTTTTGTTCTAATGAATTAAGTCATGATAGAATGTTATTCACTAGGTCTAGCAACTCACAAACCTCTTTACCTAACCAAAAATATCTTTACCGATATTTCTCGAATTCCCGCGGGGAAAATTTAAGTTTCCTGCCTTAATTTTCCCGATAACAAAATTTCATTTGTACACACCACTTCTAAAAACTAAATACTATAATACCAAGTACGTTATCATTTTGTCGGCCAATTCAGGTCACGTGCCAATTCAAACACGGCTTCACTTTTTGCATGACCTATACTTTTCTGACTCGAATAAAAAAGGATGTTTAAAAAACCACCACATAGCAGAAGATTTCAACGTTACAACAGCAAATGACTTGCATAAAGACAACAGCACTTTATTAATTTCCACTTCCAGAAACAATTTTTTTTTTCCACTCATGGAATGTTCACTTTTGCACTTTTTGTGCCTTCTTGTGGCTTTCATAGGACGTTTCTTTGTTCACAACATCGTAAATAGCATGCACATACTTCACTGTTTGCGTTATGACTTGGTAAGGAACGAGAAGAAACTATATTTGTACCGTTGTAGTATTTCAGAGAGAAAAAAATAGTGTAATCGTAAAAGGAAACTAAGTTTCTCTACATCTTACTGCTTTGGAACGACCGTCTGGCATCTGCCATGGTTGTTCACTAGATTACCAGAGCCGTTGGTTTAATTCTGCGGCAGTGCTGATTGTACTCAAGCAAATAAGCCATGCCATTTCAAAAACAAAACAAGTTTGATTATAACAAAAAAAAAGACAATTCCATGCAGTTGTTTTAAAAAATGAGCATTACAAGTTAACTGTCTTACAAACAAAATGCCAAATAAAGTGTCTGTGAAATGCCTTTATATGTAGAAGCAAAAATGGAGATTTCCTTTATTTACTAATGATGCATTCCCAATCTCGTCCTTTTCTCGTGGGAAAATGTATTTCTTTTCACCCCCGCCTAAAATTTTCCTGGCTCAAAATCTCCAATCCCGCCCAGCTGTGTTTTGTTTATGGTAAACACCAGCTTGTTATAGTATTATCAATCTACAGTTAATATGCCTGTCAGTTGTGTGTGATGAAAATATTCCTTTTGTTGTAAAACTTGTGTTTTCACTGTGCTATTCTTGCAAACTTTTTAATAATTTTCATCTGTTGGTGAACATTTATCATGGCAAGTAAGGTTTGGAAATGTTTTTGAATAAACTATGTAGAAAAAATATATATGTGTATATAAATATATAAATGTATATATATGTATGTATATATTAATATATGTATATGTGTGTATATATTAATATATGTATATGTGTGTTTTCTATATTATCTCATATGCCTCTTTTGAACTTTTTGGAATTTCATATGAATATGCTTCCACTGTTCGTGTGATATTATTTATGTCACTAATAGGCCTACTGCTAATGTAGGCCTTGTTTAATTAATAAAATTTTACACCCTCCTATACAGTATATAGTTCTGTGAAGTAATTGTCTGTAACTAAAAGAATAGTGATTTTTTGAATCGAGAATCGAGAGTGGTATCAGCATCCAGATTGAGAATCGAAGAAAAGTGGAATCTAAAACAACCCCTCATAGTTTTTCAGAAAGAAGGTCGTTACGAAGATTGGTAGCTATTGATATTTTTGGGGATTTTGGAGTGATTTTGACTCACTCCCATCTCCTATACGTCAAAATTTTTAAATTTTTTGCGTGAAGTCTTTATCCAATCATTTCTAGCGTAAAAAGTACACCTTTTTTCAAGTAATTATAACTTTATTTTAACAGCCATTTTATGAAAAAAGTGATACCTGAAATACTTTCACTTAGCATCCACTTTTCTCCCAAAGTGTTTAAAATGTCTAGGAGCGCGAGGATTTACCAAGCATCGTAAGTCCATGTTCACTTGTGTGTGGCAAAAAATTAACATAATTGCTCTATGAAATATTAATTTAATTCAACAGTCGGAAGTTTTCCGAATGAAATGGTGCCACGGAGGGGTATCTGCAGCCTAATTTGTCACCAATCAGTTATAAAAACGTTAACACTGAACACAGTCTACTTTTTTCCGAGTGAAAATTCAATGTTTGGTGGGCTCTTGAGATAAAATTTGAGGATGTTTCAAAGTAATATTAATTTATATTAATAAACAACCATCTTCCAAATAAAACTATACCATAGAAAGGTATCTGTGACCCCCTAAAAACATTAACATCTTAATTCCGAAGTACGCGACCTACATAACGGAATCGTACAAATATATGCCCGAAGGCTGGTTACTACAATGCGAAATCAACAAACACATGTCTACATTCCACCACCTAGAACACAAATAAAGAGCTAAGAGAAAGACTCTACTGCGCGAGTATATTACCTGCCTAAGCTAAGCACTGAGTGACTCTCATGATCATGAAACTTCAGTCACAGTCACTTATGAAGGAAAAAACCAGATACTTTCAAAGTTACGTTGGAGCCTGTTTTTGGTAAACAGTCTTTGTTGTGTTTGGCTGAGAGAAATGGTACTTCTCCAGTAAAAACTGGATATTAAGGGTGGCTCACAGGCCGAAAAACATAATTTGTATAATGTAATATGCATCACACTGAAAGAAAAATTATATTAATTAACATGTGTCTGAGGCCCTTAGGCAATGAAAACACTGGTAAGTTGATTAAGCACAAAGGTAATAGCAAAAGCTATGGCAAATTGTGGCTAGTAATGCTAAATGGTCAAATAACACACATAGTTATCTAAACCAGGTGCTGAATGAGGCTTATGGCTGGAAAACGATTCTAAGTAAACACAAAATTATTATTTACAAATGCAACTGGTCAGCAGGCAAACTTCATTAGTTGCATGCAAAGGGCTTCTAAGGCCGGTAAAGTAAACAAAGAAACAACACATTTAGGGAAAGAATATAGAGAATACACAGAACACAATGTGGGTAAGTACAAATTCAACCCCGCTGCGGGAGCGTATTACTTGAATTTTAAAGCTTTTCTGGAGAGCCCAAATATACAGAACACAAATTAACTGGAATTGCATGCTACTAAACAGTGAGTAAAACACAAAAGATCTGAGACACACACATGTGGGATTTTGTAACTTGTTACATTGGTACATGTATACACAGACACTTTTTTCTTCACCCAATATTTTCTTTTTAGCTACGCACTTGGGGAGAATTTAAGAAAAATGCTCTGCTTTGGTTGGGGGTTCCCACTGCACTGGCAAACAAAATAACCAAGCTAGTTTTCATTACGCATCAATAATAAAAAACTAATCTTTGGGCTAAGACCATTCACTGCACTGAGGTGGAGTGTCTTCGATGCACACTGGGATTTCTCTTAGCGGGTGATAGACGGGAACAAGCTCCTACGCACAGAGTCTTTGCTCAAAGCGGGCTGTAGGAGCTTCCTGCTTCTAAGCACAGAGTCTCTCGAGGCTATCTGTAGGAGCGGGACGCCAAGACGTCTCCTTGTACCTCCCTTTCTGCTGCTGTGGTGGCACGTTGTCTACTGCGGCTGCCGTCTGCTGGGTGGAGATGGCCGCGCTGAACACCTTAGCATCTGGATTCAGCTGGGCTACAGGCGGCATGCCGGTAGGCACAGCGAGTGACGTTGTGTGGTCATCCTTCCTTCCCAGCTGGGTCTGGCCTGGCAAGGGCGCAGGACTGCTCCGTAGTTGGCGGGCAGCGAGCCATCCCTTGCCCGGGTGCTGACTTTGCAGCGACTGGTAGTGGCGAGCTGTGTGCGGCCCTGGAGTGGGCGTGGCACGCTCGGCTAACTCCGCTGCTGGTCGCTTCTGTGCTGCGCTCCGCCTGGAGTGGTGGCAGTTCTGGTGTAGGCGGGATATTATGTTGGAGATATTGATTATGACTATTGAAGAAGATGATAATAGTTGTATTTTAAAACACTACAGTGATATAACATACATACAATTCTAATCAAGAATGTAATTGGTTAATTTGATATCATAAGAAAAACAATACAACCAGAATGAGTATCAAATAATGAGACTGGTAAAGTAAACTCTAGATTCGAAGACCTTTCATGGTTTCCAGGAAAAGGGTTGTTATTTTGAAGGGGTAGTTATTGGTAAAACCCTTTAAATTTAATTTGTTTCATAGTTTCGAGAGGGTCGCTATTTCAGGGGTCTTAGAAACGAGAATTGACTGTACATGAGGAAAATTGCAAAAACATTGAATGAAACAACAAAACCAGTATTGAATAACTATTGTTGGAATAGAGATATACAAGGACACATGAAAGCAAGACAAGTGCAACCAGTTTCCTTCGACAACAGGTGTGACATTTTGGAAACTGTAATCAGTTTTCGTCTTCAGTTGTGCATGGTTTGAGGAACACCCACACACTGACTTCACATTGCAGACGGGAAATACCATAGATTGCATGAGATCTGTTAATGTCCGCCACCTCTCGTCGAAATGCCGTGACCGTGTCTGCCTCATCGTTGGCAACGAACTGTGAACAACCTCAGAGACTACTTTGAGGGATGTTAAACAGCTTGTACACCTACGATGCGTACCCGTTCACATGAGTTTATACAGTTTGTACGAGAATATATAAATTTAATGGTAATTTCAAGCAGCCATGTTTGTCTTTGTTCCTTGCTGGACATTCCTGCATCCATACCCCATGTCGTGTCACCTTTAAAATGTACATGTCGTACACTTTCTACTGTACATGGTACATTTGCTGTGTTGGGTCATTTCCGGGAGATAAACAATAGTTGCCATGACTTCTGAATCAGCCCTCGTAGAATAACACAAAATATTGCGGCCATGTTCAACCAGGTGGCTTTCCATGCTGCAGTGTTCCTTCTCGAGCAGTCGCCTGCACTCGCACAATATTTTGATTCACTTGATTCCAAACAATCGACCTTAGAATCTGTTCATCGCATCAAAGAAACTTTGTATTCACTATCTGCAAAGCTTTATTTTATTTTCTCTTCCTGAGTTTATTTTGCCACTGTTTACAAAATTCAATCTTTTTTTTCAGCAAGAGCAGCCATATATTCACAAGATTTACTCTGAAGCTGTGGTTTGTTGCTCCAATTCATTGCAAGCTTTGTGCAATTCCCTATCATCCGAAAGGTATCTGACATTACATCTGGACAGATAATCAACTTTCTGATGCAGCTCTTTTTATTGGCCATGCAACCCAAACATTCCTGGAAGCTCATCAGATGGGTTCGCAGGAAAAAGCAGATTTTTTAAGCAGCATCCGCAAGTTCTACGAGATGGGAACACAAGGGTTATATCGTTTATTGCCTCTCCAGGATGAAGTGTTGAAGAATATAGACATACTTGAACCAACTAAAAAAGTGTCCTGGGGACTGAGAAAAGGTAGCACATTTGGTTAAAAGGGTTTCCAAATGTAATTTCTTCCAATGAACATGATCAACTGAATGAAGAGTTTCTGGCATGTACATTATGGGAGCCTTCAACAACACGGGGTCTTGCCAAGACAGATGATTCTGATTTATATTGAAGGAAAGTGTCTTCTCTTGAAAACAATGGAAAGCCATGCTTTCCAAGTCTTTGTAAGTTAGCAAACGCAAAGCTGGTTCTCCTTCACAGTAATACTGCTGAAGAAAGAGCATTTAACAACTCAGATTTTATAAAAACTGCTCACAGATCATCACTGGGCTCACAGATCATCACTGGACTCACAGATCATCACTGGGCTCACAGATCATCACTGGACTCACAGATCATCACTGGACTCACAGATCATCACTGGACTCACAGATCATCACTGGACTCACAGATCATCACTGGACTCACAGATCATCACTGGACTCACAGATCATCACTGGACTCACAGATCATCACTGGACTCACAGATCATCACTGGACTCACAGATCATCACTGGACTCACAGATCATCACTGGACTCACAGATCATCACTGGACTCACAGATCATCACTGGACTCACAGATCATCACTGGACTCACAAACATCATCAAGGAAAAATACTGTGAAATTTCATCCAAAATATGAATCGCGGAAGAGAGCAAAACATTTGATTAAATCATGCTGACATTTCATAGAGTGTGTGGCTATTGCGTTGTGCAAAATTGGACATGGTGCACCAAAACGTGGTGACCAAGCCATGAACTTAGAGCAGTGATTGCTGCGAAAACCAAATGCAGCGAGAGGCACCTAAAGACGTTTTGTGGACAGTGAAAATACAATGTCATTAAGTGTGTGTATGGATGTAAAAAATAATGTTTTAAATTGACTTAGTGCTTCATCACATTAAATTACTTCAGTGTTACATCTGCTTTAAAAAAATGTAACAATTTTGTAGTGTTTATAATGTCTTTGTTACTGTATAGTAAAGTAGTACTGCACTCTATTTTTCGTCAGCATGTATTTGGGGATTATGTATTTTGTTAAAAGGATTTTTGTTATTTTAAGGAATTTTAAGGATCCAGCAACAGTTATTGGTGGCAGCCTTGATCCTAGTAAAGACTGAATGTTTTTGCATTGAAGCATAAAGTTTTGGCAAATACTTACATTACCAATCCCCAACATCTCCATCTAAATTATCCTCACAAACAAAGAAGAGCACTGCTATTCATAATGGTATATTTAAATCCCTGCTTTAATGTGTCTTACGGTTGAAGGAGAGTGGCTTCCAATGATCACTTGCACCTAATTGTACAACATGCAAGAAACATTGAACTCACTAGCAAAGTTGTCAGAAAAGTATGATTTATGTTGCATATGAAAGAAGAATTCATGTACTTTTATAACACTTTAAAGTATTTTGCTGGAGTTTACTATTTAAATTATGGTTGTGCAAATATTTGGTATACCAAAACAAAAAATTTAGAATTTTTTTTTCCATCAAAAATTATTGATTTTTTTTAATGTTCTTTAATGATTATTCACTTAGTGCACGAGAAAAGAAAATATTTGGCTGCTAATCATTTTGTTTGTTTTCATTATTTATAACTAAAATAATTACATAAAACAGAAATGTTATTATATACTGGAACCCTTGTAGCAAATACTCCACATCCTCCTTTTTTTGGTTAGGTTTTGCAACGAATTTGTTATAATAAATAACTTGCCAGTATGTTATGAAATTTTTTTAACTTTCCGTAATACTAAGATCTTATGAAATGATTTTTCATTTTCGTTTCAGTTTTGCAAATCACATTTTTTGATTTTGTTTTGTTATGAAAAAAAGTTGCATTCACACAACCCCAATTTAAATGTTTAAAAACTCAATTACTAAGAGTTTATTTTTATTAACAATTTAAGGATGCTGCAAATTTTGCAGGAAAACTTTTGTCTAGCAAGAGACTAATAACTGTAGTTTTATATATATGATGAAAAATTATTAATATTTCAACAAATATTTATTATAATTGATTTTATGCACATTTTATGTACATAAAATCAGTTACTAAAATATGTTGCTTCGGTTTCCTTCCGTAAAAATAAATTTTGTCCAAACTTCTTCACCCGATTCCATTTTTATAACTAGAAGCTAGTCACATATATGGACGACTCCATTTGTGGGTGAGTTACTGACAAGTGGTCCTATGAGCGGTTGTTATATTCCACTGTGTCTCCACCCCCATCTCGTCTCATCTTACCCACTCTTGAACTGTTCGGAGTAATAGGTGTGTGGGTAGAGTAGCCGGCTCCTCTTAGCGCCAGTGGTGCACCCAAGGGGGAGGGGGTGATGATGGGGCCTAGCCCCCCCTCCTCTTGGGTTGTCTAATTGAAAAAATTATTTCTGTTATTCTTAAAAAAAACAATTTTTGTCTTCCTAATTGCTGCATAGCTTATAAATCTATTATGTTTCTGCTTGTAACATTGCACATTCTTCCTCCATTTCCCCTCATAATCACTCCACATTGGCTGCAGCTGCCATTCTGGTTTTAAAACCTATATTTTATATCATATTTTGTGTGGTGATTCAGCGATCCAGCATAGTTTAACTATCTGGTTATGATACAGTGTTGTCGCAAAAGTATCAGTTCTTAAATATGTGCTTTTATATTAGTTCATAATTTATATGGTAATCTTAATAATGATGTTTAGTGCCATCTTTCTTTAATTCTAACTCAAAGCATCAAATTCCAAATGCATATGCTGTACTTACTGTATTTATTACAATAAATAATACAGTTCACATTCATCTTATTATATTATTCATTGCAATTTTCTTGTCAACCCCAAATGTGTGATACATGTAATGAACTGTTGAAAATTACGGGTGCAGTTTGTGCGCAATTAAAAAACAAGCTGGGGCAGCATGGAGAAGAGATTTCTATGCCACGCCTTGCTGCAAAACCAATAAACAGGCAAAACGTTACTGCACAGGCTCCTGAGTGCTAACTAATTTCTATTTTCATTCCATGGATTGACAATTTCTTAACACATTTGACTTAAAAATTTCTTAAACATAAGAATTTTCTACAAAGTTTTACATCTTTTACTTAATGGAAGGCAACCAACAGAGGAAGAAAGTAAAAAATTTAGTGACCTAAGTATGAAGTTTATAGAACCTAAGCCAGTGTATTCACTAAAAGCTGAACTTCACCGGTGGTACTTGAAGGTTGCTGAACTCTACAAAAATATTAAGAGTCTAATTGAAGTACTTAATTTTTGTGGCGAAAGTACTTTTTCAACTTCTGAAAGTGTATGCAGCCCTCCCAGTGTCAAGCAGTGCTGAGAGATCATTCTCCGCACTCAAGACGTTGAAGTCACCAATGAAACCAGACTTAATGGACTTGCAACGCTGAACATTCATTCTGAAGTTAAAATAGATCCGGACTAGATAATAGATTATTTAATTGCAAATAAAGTTAGGAGGCTGGGCTTTGTTTTATAAATATGTAGGTATAATTCATATGTTACAATCATGTTAAATGTAATGGTCTGAGAACAGTTAAGAAATGTGTTATAACCATATCATAGGTTTATAAAATTATGTGGATCAACATTTATGTACAAATTTCCTCATTTGTTTGGTACATTATATGTTACAGTGTGATATATTGTATTTCTTAGCCAAATACATGCTTGTGTCAATCACACATTTATATAACAACACTTTAAAGGAAAAAGTTAAATACAATTTAAAGTTTGTAACTACAAAATTTGTCCAAGATTCCTACCTTGCTTAAAATATTTCATAAAAAGACATAAAGTATGTATATTTATTGACAAATGGAAGATTCAAGCCTTGTGGGCTCCCCTTTGGTGCTCCACTGGTCTCGTCTATACACGATTACCTCAGGTAGGAACCACATGTGAAATTTTTTACTAGCCACCCCATGAGAAATTGCCTTTAGCCTTCACCAGCTACCAATATAAACATTCTTCTGTTAATAAAGTATAGAGACTGAACTTTTCCCCAGTTTGTGGAAAACATTACTTTTGTGTTCACAGTAAAATATATACAGTTATGGACAGGAGTTTTCTTCAAGGGTCTGTTTGAAAAGTAGTTGGGTAATAATGACTTGGAGGCAGTGTGTGTAATGCTTGGTCGTGTTGCAGACCCTATCCAGCTGTGTCTGCCACCCGAGGGCCCGCGCAGCCTCCGCCGCACAAGAGCCGCACCCAGTCCCACGCCGCTTGGCAAACCACGAACCGACCGCAACTCCAGTTCCGACGACTGCAGCAATGACGAGAATGTAAGTTCTCTTCATTGGCTGTGTAGATACTGCCTGTCACTTTAATTGTGACCATGCAGGCCAGTTCTGTTAATAAATGTTGTTTAACTTCACAATCTAATACCTTCTAATTTATTGTGCAGGATGCTGGAAATTAAGATAAATTATGTTTGCTTCTGTGCATAGTCAGAAACCAGATACTGTTAGTGTCTTTCTTAAGACAATAATACTGATTGCCTCTGACATGTCAAAAATACAGTAGAACCTTTCTAAAACGACCCTACACTTTTCCAGAAAGAAGGTAGTTACTAATATTTTGAAAAATTTTGGACTGATTTTGACTGACACCCATTAAAATTTGCCATTTTTTTGCATGTGTTCCATCATTGATAGTACGAAAATGATACCTTTTTTTTAAATTAAATAAAAATTAATTTTAATAAGCAGGCATCTTTTGGAACAAAATAATACCAAAGTGACTCCCCTTGTTTCCCAAAATGTTAAAAACACAGAGCTGCGCAAGGTTTTACCAAGCATTTTAACTTTATGTGGGTTGCTACAGGACTAGAAAACCTGGGAAAGTCAGGGAAACAGGTGACAGATCCTGGAATTTCAAATTTGTAAACATCATAATGTAATGTTTTCTTTATGGCCAAACATTCTTGGTAGCAGCCCAAGGAATTTGTCTTCAAATTGATGGGTACTGAAAAATAATCTACGTCATACTAGAAATAGACTCGTAAGCAACAAATTGTGCTCTTTGTTGCGTAAATGTTCATGAAATGCAAGTTACATGAATTTTATTCTGAAAATATTTCATAGTGTAAATATTTTAAGTAGAATTTTTTTTATTCAATGCCGAAAAAGACTAGATTGTTGAATGATAGACCTGGAGAAGTCGGGGAAATGTGATCATCAGGGGATCCATCCACAGGGGAAACAGGGGAAAGTCTGGAAAATGTCAGGGAATTTTCACTGCATCAGGGGAAATGTACATAATTGCTATTGTGCATAAATTGTTAGTTTTGTGGATATGGGATAGTGTAATTATGGGCATATGCATTTTAAGATTTCAATTTTTGTGTTTGTGAATTGGCGATAGTACATTTTTTGCCAAGTGACATAACGTACATACAAAATAGTGTTTGTGTGTTTGTAATGGGCACTCATGTTAAGTCAATAGCACCTATTGCAAGAGGGCTGGAATAAATGTTGGCCCCGCTTGTTTGCTTTTGTTCTTATGCAGTATAATTTAATTCAACTTCACTGATAGCATATTTGTTCTGTCAGCTGTGAAAAAATATGGTATTGGAATTTTTCAGTATTCCTGAAAATAGGTCAGGAAAAATGGTATGATTCTACCTGGAAAAAAGGAGAAAGTCAGAGAATTGTAAAATGGAATTTTAGTGGACATCCTGAATTTGTGATACAGTCAACTCTCGATTCTAAGACCCTTGGAATAGCGACCCTCTCGAAATAACAACCCTTTCCCTGGGAACCATGAAAGGTCTTAGAATTGAGAGTTGACTGTATTTTGTATAACAACCTTGAGCTGTGAGAAGTGACATGACGTGGTGCTTGATGCAGATGTACTTGAACCCGGTGTACGGGAATACCTTCCAAGGAGGGATCCAGTACCTGGACCTGGACCTGGGCTCGGCGGAGAAGAGCCCCACTGCATCCACCCACAGCCCCACGCCCACCACCACCGTCTACAAGACCGTCGACTTTGTCAAGACTGAGGCCTTCAAGCGGACTAAGCAGGAGGTCGAGGAGGGACGCAAGCAGTGCGCCGCTGCTGTTGCCGCCGCCGAGCTGTGACATGCACAAACTTTTCTCTCTCGTGCGCTTCCGCTTCTATATGTCACCTGCCTCCATGTTGTCACTGTTAATGAAGCACTTTTGAAATCAACCTTCAAAACAAGTTCCGAACCATTCTAGTACTCCTTGCTGGCACATGAAGTCTGTTGCAAAGGTTAGGTGGAAAAAACACAATTAAAAAACAGTTGGATATTTTCTACTGGTGTCTAAAACACTTAATCATTTAAGAAACGTTTCGTTCCCAAAAACAAGTTTCAAATTCTCATTTCATCTCTGAGAATTAATTTGTTGTGGTGTGAAAATGGCTGAAACGGGTAATTTTGGAATCAATTTTAGCTGCAAAAATTTTTTATATAGATACTTTAGAGTTATCTTTATTAGTGTGCCATAACAATATAGGGTCACAGTTTACTGTCGTGTTCAGGCAAGTTGTCTGTGGAAAGGCGCCAGTTGATCGCCTTGTGCAAAGAAGCAATGAGACAAGTGTTGAGTGAGCAAGAGTCGGCCTTAAAGCTCACGGGTTTTGAAGCCTTGAATGTGTGAGGGGCTGTGGTGATGTAGTGGTTAGCCTACTTGTCTCCCACCAATGCAAACTGGGTATGATAGCCGGCAGACTCGCCCCAGGGATTATCGCATGTGGGAATCGTGCTGGGCGATGGCACTGGTCAGGAGGTTTTTTTGGAGATCTCCCATTTGCCCCACCCCTCCCCTTCATTCCGGCACTGCTCTATACTTACCACGCACTCATTCATACACTTACCCACCCACTGAAACGTGCTAAATTGCCTAAGGCAGGCAGAACTATTAAGTCCTATGTGGGCTGCCTGTTGGTGCTTAGAGCTTCAGTAGAAAATATTTTATTGAATAATGGGTCTGCTTACGATTAGTGGTTGAGAAAGTTTAAACCTCGGAAATATTTATGTTTTTCTGTTACCTTTTTTTTTAACTTGTATTTTTTGCAACTGAAAATGGCTTACAGTGGAATATTTACAATAATTTTTCAGGTATTATAACTTTCACACAAGATATTTAAAGTAGTATATAAATATGCAGCAGACCATGTCTTTTATTGTACGCTATACAGTTTCTGTTGAAATTGTCACAAAGCAAGCTGCCGACAGGAAGAGTGCTAGTCAGTTTAAGTAGGGCTGCGCCAGTACCATTTTGCAGATACTCGCAGTGCCAATGCTGGCTACACAGATACTCCACATACCAGTACCAATGGTTTGTTCAAGTAGTCTTTATTTTTCAGACCTATTCACAAGAAACAATGTCTGGCTTTATTTAGCTTATAAAAAATTATATTGCTTTCTACCCTAAACATGTAAAAGTCACTATCCTAAAGGGCAGCATATCGAAACAAATCAATTTTTCAATGAGCTCAGTGATTTGAAGTGCTTTCCTGCTTGTAGATGCCAGAGGTGTATGTTTTGCAAACATGCTGCCAATTGTGTGGAAAGTAGGTTTGCATATGGTGGTTATTTAGGCAGGAGTTGAAGTTAACAGTACATATGCGGCATTGATTGTTGTGGCTGATTAGGGTAACTGCAAATGCGCGGCAGTGTCTGCGTTGTCTAAATTGTTAAAACTTACTTGATAATCTGAAGATTTTGTATCTGAAGCAAAATTGAGGTTAAACATTTTAACCTCTCGGCAGTGGACTGCATTTAGGTGTTTCTTAAAATGTGATGTAGTGAAATTCTTCTTATCTATTCCACCGTGTAAGATTTTAGCATTGTAGAACAAGCATACGTCCTTTGAATCATCGTGCGGATTCACAATAAAATTGTGTCAAAAAGCTAAAGAAATGGCATTAAAACTGAGACGTGGAAGTCTTCCAGTTCAGTTATTTAAGTAAAATACGTATTCTTACGGTAATTAAAGTAAGCAAGAACAACAACAACTTGGTGTATGCTTAAACTGACGCTATTAATTATGTGTCTACCCGAGACTACTAGCGCTGTTAGTTTGCATTCCGTCGCAGTGCTGCCAACATAACGGTTGACTCTGACCTAGTCCAAAAAGATGTTTATTCAATGCATATTTACTTTTAGCAATGCTGCCCGTCCTGTTTGAATGTTACATGTTACAATAGGTGTAACAGCCTGATCGTTCATGGTGCATAGTATTATAATAAGCCAATGTTTGCGCCACAAAATTACGGCTCATGGTACAACACATCCAGCGATGTTACATGTCAACTCGAAAATTCTGGTACAGTTATCGCAAAAAACTGGTATATTCAACAATAATTGGTACATATTGTCAGGTTCATACCACAAAAAAAATCCAAGCTATTTTTTCCAGTATTGCTTATTATGGCACGAATAGTATCGGGGCAGATGTTGTGAATTTATTGTGCCCAATTACTTAAGATACCGATACCTTAAATATTGACAGATACCTCAGTATCGGTACCGGTACCGGCCCAGCCCTAGTCTTAAGCGAAGAGGCAGTGATGAAGCGTTTGATGCATGCACCTGGGTCGTCCTTCCTGCGTCCGCTCTTAGGGTCTTCTTGTAATGCACACAAAATACATCCCAGTAGGTAGTACCCTTAACTGCATATATTCTAACATAATCACTGGCTGGGGACTATACATTAATGTTGACAGCGAATTGCGAAAATAGTTCTACACCTTGACTCAATATTCCATTACTTTTTCAGTACAAAATATGTGCAGGAAAGTTGTTCACTTCCATCAGTACAGACTCTTTTGTGAACCTCCTCACACACATGTTATTTGTGGCCGATTTTGCACATCAGCTATGTGAGGTCTGGACCTCGCTTCACATACTCACATCACGTTGTTACAAATTGTTATGGAGAATGCACCAAATTTTAGGCTACGATACTAAAGGATAATTACAGGTTGTCTTAGTTAGTGTAATTTTGAGTATTTTGCCGTATGGTTAATCTGAGTATGTTCCATACAACAACATTAATTACTGTGAAGTATCGTTAAATTGCGTAAGGTAACACCATGTTCCAATTGGCAGATGTAGTTTTGTAAATAGTTGCAGGATACGAATTAGTATACTAAAACTGTGATGTATTTGGGTTCAAGGAAACATTTAAAATACTGGCTGGGTAGTTATCTACACTCGGGGTGTTTTGTAGATGATGTTTGGGGTACTTTAAACGTGTGGCCCAAATGCCACCAGACCGCGGAGGGAAGGGCGACTGTCACCCTAATCTGCACTTAAGATGTAAAAATGGATAGCAGTGCATTGGATTTAGCTTTGCGTAGGGATTTTCTTTCAACAAGGGCAGACCCGTTGTCCGTATCAGCCTGGGTAGTGTCAATGACCACAAACGGAACTAAGTACAAAATATTCACAATAACTAGACGGGTTCACTAGATGCAGCAAATAGTTCCGACACTGTAATCCTACTGCTCCATTTGAGGGTACTGCTATGTCTATGCATGACTACTTTACAAATCTCACAGTAAAACCTGCTTTTAAATACAATCTTAATTGCTAAAGTTTTTGGGTATCCTCCAACATCGTGAGAGCTCAGACTGACCACTTATGATCCAAAAAAGTCTCACTGAAGATATTCTATGACAGTTTTCACACCTGGCGGCACAAGGGGAGTTGAGGGACCTATTCAGTACAGTATGACCCTGTTATAAGTTTTTTCAAGGGGTCAGTAAAAAAAATGTTATAAGCAGGAAGCAATATTACACGTTAAGTCACATTTCAAGCAAAACAAAATTCATACATAATAATTTTTGTATAGAAATAGCCAGTCAAGTTCAGCATCTTTATCTGAATTATTTGATGCAAAAACATAAGTGATCTGAATTCCATGGACCATAGCATCATCTATTAATGCACAATGACATGCATACTGGATGCTTGCTCACTCATATACTCTTAATTATCTTAATAATTTTCAGGACCATCACCTCTAAAATACCCGATAATTCAAGTACAAACTGTTTTCTGTATCTGTTTGTAGGCTACTGCATTGTCAGTATGTCTGAAATTTTACTTAATAAAAAAATTGCATTTGAGTTGCTGCCAGGAATTAAACAAATACTGCTATAAGCAGAAAATTAAAAATATGAATGTTATTATATGCAGGAAATTAAACCTTTGAGCCTTCTGGAGAAATGGTGGGACCATGAAATAATAGTGCTATATGCAGGAAAATATTACATGCGGGAATGTTATAACAGCGTTCTGCTTTATATGTCTTAGAAAAACTCACTGTTCCAAAACACTTGCATATTACGTAACCAAAACATCCCATCTTAAAGTTAGTCACAAACTACACTTTTGAGAACAGTTTTGCTGAACTAAATTACTTTAGAGATAATCAGTTTTACATTGTTTTACATCATACTTTTAGTGAACTGGTAGGTTACACAAAATAATCTTTTCTATGTCTGTGCCAGTGCTGCAAATTTGAGGCCACAGAAAAATCAATAACAATTGTCAACATGACAAACGTCTTCCCATCAACCACTTATTTCGTCCTAATACAATATGCAATCACATAATTACAATGCCCACAATATAAGGAGAGCCAAACTCCTGTGAGAACTCTCGATGGTTTCACTCAAGATCTCGGTCTCACTCTAATTTGAAATAATAATAAAAAAACAACTATTTCAAGTTCAAAGAGAAGTAGTTATCAATACAATATTATTAATTATACTAAAGACAAGCAGGTGACCCATCTTGCTGAAGGATGAACAACTTCTCCAGAGCTGCCCCATGAACTGGACGTTAAAATAAAAAAAAGAAAATCCATGTACGGGCTAAATATGTCAACCATGTTTAAATTTGGAATGAACACACACCAAAAATTCAGTAGTGATAACTATGCATTAGAAGTACATAGATAGTTACTTTGCATGTCAAGATTATCCCAACACCTAAACGATGTTTCATAAAAAGATATCAATTCAAAACAGGAACAATATTCCTGTCATTAGGATGTGCTTGAGCGCACCTGGCACATACCAAGCGCACACCTATGGTCCCAGCCCTACTCAACGTGCCTGGCACATCCCATGCGCACACCTACGGTCCCAGCCCTACTCAACATGCCTGGCACATCCCATGCGCACACCTACGGTCCCAGCCCTACTCAGCGCACAGCGTAGATAAAAGAGGGAGGCTGGGCAGTGTGTACATCTTCTGTAGTTTTTCTGCCTTTGACATTGTTCACATTTTAAATGATGATAAATAAAGGTTACTGCTGTTCTTGGAAGTAAATGTGACTGCAATCACACATTGAGATTGGATTTAGAAGCCATGCCATTCAAATGGTTCTGGCAGATTATGTTTTTCCTAGTTGTGTGTGTGATTATCGGCTGTTGTAGTGTTAATGATCTTGATGGGAACGATGGTCACTTGGGAGCTATGCTGCTGTCAGACATGCGGCATTGTATTTCACTATCAACTTGTGAGCTTCTATACTCGCAACAACATTCATAAATCACTAGGTGCCCAGGAAGTAAGTGAAAAGATACTGTACAACAATTTTCGGTTATAACAATAATTCACTACAGCAATCATTTTATCTTGCCATCGTCAATTGTCGTTACACTGAGGGTTTCACTGTAAGAGCACATGCATTTTAATATTGTAAGTTTGTGAACTGGCAATAATACATTATTATCAACAAACATATATGTACAAAATAAAGTATTTGAGTTTTTGTAAAGGGCAAGCGTGTAAAGTCAATAGTGTGTATTGAGATAAATATCTAAGGGCTGAATCAAATTTTGGCCCTCCTTGCTTGGTTGGCGGTGTAATCTAATGCAACTTCACTGATGGCATGTTTCTTTTGTCTTTGATGGGTGGGGGCTCTATTGGAAAGTTTTAGTGTTCTCGTCAATAGTTCAGGGAAAATGGTGAGATATTGCCTAGAAAACAGGGAAAAGGCAGGGAGTTCTAAAATGGAATTTCAGTGCACACCCTGAAAGTCCACCTGTCTCTACTCACAACTATGTATATTATGACGTCACATGGACTGCCACACTTGGCACTGATGATATCAGTGAATTAAAGTAGTTCTCTATTAATGTCTTACGCAAGAGTAATGTTGAAGCAATTTCCCTAACTACCCAACAATGTCACTTCATCAATGTACCCATACATTAATTTGGCCCGTAGTAATGTTAATTTCCAGATGTGGGCTCATACACAGAAGGCAGAGCTTTCAGAAGTGCGGAATTAAGTGTGCATCAGCTGTGCTATTCGTGTTAATACGTGCATTTAAAATGCATTTTGTAGTAGCATGTGAAACCTTTACTTTAGCCTGCTTCTTTTCGAGTAAACATTCTCCTCACATGTACTGCTTGATTCTTGCAGAACTGATTTTAATGAAATTAATTATACAATGCTAAAAATTAAAAGTCGCGGTAGATTGCAAAATGTGCATTTAGTATAAAGGATTGTTGTTTCGAGTTTTGCAATATTTGCAGGGATTATTACGTATGTTAAGTGGTTTTTGATGAAATTCTACATTTGTGAGCTTAAATACTGCATATTTTGTCATGAATTTGGAACAGTGCTCAAAACATTGATAATAAACTGTCACCTTACTTGTAATTGCATGATTCATGGAAATGTATCAATGAACTATAAATATTTTGTATTTATAAACAAAAAATGTATTATGTAGTCTGTAAATTTAGATGTAAAGTTTTTCAGTGGGCATGCGCCATCAAAGAGCTTTAATAATGTCCTGTGTTGGTGAAGAAGGTGGACTCTCTATTTCTTCTGAAAGTTATGTTTCTTTGTTAGTTTTGCATAATAGAAGTATCGTTATAGCATTTTCATGTATGTTACTTGTGAAGCCTGCTGTACTGGCTACAGATGAAATGAATACTTAATTGTGTGTGATACATAAATTTTTACCAACCAAGTTTTATTACTTTGTACAAGGTTTCAGAAAAAATTGTGGGAAAACTTAGGCAAAAGCAATTTTGCAAAAAACTTTTTACGATCTTTGTAGGTATTTTAATACATTTTATGAAATTTGTGTAGTTACTAAAATCCAAGCCTCTGTAACTTTAATTTGCAGGTTGGAAATAATAAATGTCCCTACAGACTTTGTTCCTCTCTACCAAAAGAAGGAGGCAATAGACTAAACATACCATACTTTTGTTCATTTGTAGCCTCATAGTTTGTACTGAAATTTACTGGAAATACACGTAGTGGCCGAAATAGTAGAGATGAGCAAGCCTCAGTTATTTTTCTTGAGCCGAGTCAAGTTAAGCTTTAGAATTATAACATCAAACCGAGCTGGTTCAAGTCAAACTTAAAAAATGTTATGTCAAACCAAGCCCAGAATCAAGTGTTGTTAAGTTTCTGGTGGCGTAATTGTCCCAAATACCGTCCCGCCAGAAGGGGAGCTCCACTGGCGCCTCGCTGATATGTTTTATAGACTAGAGTGGAACCGTGTTATTGCGAGTATGGCCTATAGGGTCACGTCCGCCATTACGACAGTTTTTAAATGCACAGTCATTTGAAAGGTACTTCATTTCCTTTATAACGCAAGTCTTTTAATGAAGCCTTTTATTATAGCAACACAAACAAATGTTTGAACACGTCACATTGCAAGTGACATCCACCATTTGCCATGCCCAAGCCAGCCTTTGTGAGTCTGTGTCGCTTGGCGTCAGATGGAGGAGTGCGGGAAGATATGTGTGCTGGTGTGTAGTGAGGGATAAGGAGGAGGGGTACGATGATGAGGGAGAGGGGTTCAATCGGAAGTGGAGCTAGTAGAGGACAAAAATAATGGGGGGGTTCGTTGGATATTGACTAGGAGGAGGCGGAGGGGAATGGTACGTACTGTGGAATGTAGGAGGGGCGGCGAGATACTATCTGCCTACCGCTCCTTCTATATTGTGAGGGTAGGAAGACTGCCGCTTCCTGCTTCTCCACGTGCCAGCGGTGTAAGGGAAAAGGAAATTAATTACGTCTAATAGTTACTAGACAATGTTACATTGTTTATGATAGTTAATGCATTTTTTGCATCTTATGTTGAGAGAATTTAAATCATGAGCGTAGTTTTATGTGTTACGGTTTTTGTAAACCTTAGTTCTGTTTAAATTATGGAGTGTGCTAATGAAAAGAAAAACACTTTACATTGCATTCAGAATTATATGCTAGGTTTTTAAATGTACGTGGCCTAAATAAACACCCTTTTAGTGTAGTTCGTTATATAAAAAATGCAACAATATTTGTGTGTTGAGTATTTCCCGCATTGGCACGAACAGCGACACATTTATCACATTTAGTTCTTTCGATGAAGTTAGAATTGAATTTTATTTCTGTACAAACAAAATTTTCTACTGCATCGTCAAAACACTCTCTTATAAGAAGAACCGCAAAACAATTATGTCTCGTGAGACATAATTGTAAAAGACGTTAAACTAGAATTCCCCACTCCACCAATAAAATAAACCGACCCGTAACTAGTATATTGTGTAGTCATAACAAAAATAAAACAAATTCGGAATGGTAAACAAGTTTTAGTAGCCTACATACTGTTGTATGAATTATACGGTTGAGTTGAGCAGTAATATCAATAGAGCATGTATGCAATTGTGAAGTACAATCTATAAGATGTTATTACAAGTGTACAAGACAGTGAATTCTGCACGATGAAAGGACTGGAAAAAATATAGCTAATGTAAATTTTGTGCTTAAGTAAGTAAACAAATTGTAAATATATGTCGGTAATTCACACTTTTCTATTCTAAAACACGTTAAAATCAAGTTTTTATTTGTTGTAAATGTCTGTTTTATGTTGACATTTTTCATTTCCTTGAAAATATTATTCCTGATTGTCCAAATATTTTTCTAACACACCATAAAGCTACATTTCTTTACATTTGAAAAGATAAGTGTGTTGTCCGCGGGTTGGAACAGAACGGAAAATTAACATCTGTTCATGGTGCCAGCCCTTCCCGTTAGAAAATTTACCGTGTCTACACATGGGACTGGAGGAAGTGTATTAATGATCTGTTGTTTGCTTTGCGAGCATGAGAGAGATATAAGTGTGGTGTGGCGCGCAAAGAGAGGAGTGAGAGAGACGAGGTGAGAAAGGAAGCCGTCAGAGGGGCGTGAGACAGGTGTAGAAAGAAAAGGAGAGAGAGAGAGAGGGAAGTAGGGAGAGAATTTCAGTGATCTCCAGGCTTTGTATGTGTGAGACAGAGAGAGAGACAATGAGTGAATAGCGCTCTGCTTGGTAGGCAACTAACTCCTTCGCGCCTGCCGGTTGTTACATAATGCCGCTGTCAGAAGTCTTGATTTTTTGTATTAACTTGACGCTGCATACGCGTAGTTCACGGCATTCGTTAAAGACACAATCTACTAGGGCAAGTACAATAACAAAAAAATAATGGGGCACGGTTAATTTTGTAATGATAACTCACTATAGCAATAATTTATTTTTCCATTGTCGACTAGTGTTTTAACGCAGTTCCACTGTACTATTGTTTTAATGTGTTTTGGATTCTTTGCCTGGTCTGGATACCAACGCGTCGCTGCAGTTTGCTAGACTTGTCCCCCTTTACTGAATCACAAATTCACATCACTAAAATGTATTACTGACATATAACTAGAGGTACATGAATGTTGCGAATTCATGTGGCAGCATCCTAGACTTGTCGGTTCTTCACATGTGCAAGCCACAACTCTCCAATCATTGGCTGCTGTCTGGTAGAAGGATCTCTTTTTTTTTATTCAACTTTGTTGCAGGTGACATGGTCATATTATGTCTTCCTGTTTATTAAGGGGTGAATAGTTGAACAGCTTCTGTCAAAACCATTGTGGTCCGATCATGAAATAAACACCACACAGCCGTGCTTGAAGTCTAACCTGCGCCAAAACAAGTTGTCAGATTCGCATACCTCTTCACATAACTGGACACACCTGTTTTCTGTGACAATATTTCCATTATTTCATCAATTTTGGTGACGTGATTTTGGTATATTTTTTGCTACTTTTTCTAAAATTTTGTGATTTTTTTAAATTTAATAAGACACTTCAAATGATAAAAGTATGTGGCACAATTAATTTTCCTTCAGCAATGAATTAAAATGCTTGATTTTATGTGAATATGTTATTTTAATGCCTGAAATTTGGTAATTCAATTTTTAAAATGTACTTATCTGTCTGTGTATACAGTACATGTGTGTGCTTATAAAAGAGAGAGTTGATACGAATGTATGAAATACAAGCAATAGCATATATCACCAGCTTGATTCCCACACACAATACAAAACTATTGGAAAAAATTAAACCATAAAGCAATGTACATATTTTGCAAAAGATAGCCTTAAAATTTTTTCATAGATTGCCACATTTTACACTAGTCCAACAATTTAACAGCAAAATCGTATTGGCCCTGTACTATAAAAACTAGTTAAATGTATGTACAATGTTTCATGTACATAATTTGTAGATTATAGGAGCATAAAAAAAGAGTCCATCAAATAACTTGACTGTATTTATTAAGGTTTCCACACATAAAATCCAGTTTTGTTGAAAATAACCTGTCATTCCTTTAGATGTTGGAATCCTTCTTTGATTCGGTTAAGTTTCGTGAAATGTTAAGTTGCACCGGACAAATAGTTCTTGTTTATGTGCTGTGGCACTACTTGTTTGTATGTTTAAGGTACGTGTATATTTGTATTGTAATACTTACAAACTACAGTGTTAACATTAAGAACAATGTAATGTATACAGCTTCACAAAACGTCTGATATCCGGTTTAAATGAACATGTTTACAGATAGCATAAACAAATGCCAGTTTTTAATTCCCTCGACTTCCCATTCAGTAGTATTGAATGTCTTTCTGATGAGCAATCAACTATGCATTTGAACATTCTAAAAATTGTTTCAACACACACTATCTCAATTACACAAACCAACTATGTTTTTACTGCTGCACATGTCAATTTTACACAATTATTTTATATTTTCACAAAGTGTTTGCTTAATTTGTGATTTCAATTAATTAAAAAATAATTTTATGAGAATTGAACTATGTCACAATTTGTTAATGAGAGTGTCCTCACACATAGCATAATTGCTACATGAAATTGCAATTGACGCATTTATAGATATAGAATAGAAGAATGCTTTGATTTCATGACTTGGAGAATATGAATGTCATTTGTAAGAAGATAACTTAGTGTAGTGAACTAGAGCATCAAAATTGTGGTGCAATTACAACAAGTGCTCACGATGCAATAACTCTGTGATACTGATAAAGATATGGCCATTGCGAAGCCCATCAACTCGACAGATTTTAGGTGTAGTCTTCATTCTAAAGTGTAGTTATCACTGCATGGAGATGTAAACAAAAGCTAATTGTATGCTTCTTGATTTCAAATTGTATTTTATTATAGCAGCTACTTGAAAAGTGAGGAAGCCAAGTAAATAGGCTTGACGGGACAGTTTAATTTGGCTCCAGTTTCAATTAAGAGCAGAACAGTAACTGGTGAACTTGACTTGGCTCGAGTTCTCAAACTTCAACCTATGTGTATAAAATAGATATGCAATTAAAGAAATAGTGGCTGCATTTCTACCGTTTTCTGGCAAAGGGTATAGTTACTGTTCCATGGGTAGGTAGTTAACCCTTCCTAGGAAGGGTAAAATGCTACCATCTAAGAAATACAGTTTTATACTTTATAAAATGGGTCCGGAAGGGAACAGAATGGTTTTTATTGTGCACTGTGAAGAGACGTATAATAGGGAAAAAGTGGGAAATTAGTGAAACAACTAGGGTTGTGCGAATATTCAGTATACTAAAACAAAAACAAAAAATTTAAACTTTCATTGTTTTGGTAAGAAATTTTGTTGACGAAAGTAGCAACAAAATGAAAATACTCGATTTTGATTAATATCCAGGTGTTCCTTTGGTACACCAGCAAAGGAAATTGTCTGCATGTCATCTTGTTTGTTTTAATTATTACATAACTGAAATAACTACATAAAATTGAAATTTTGTGGTAAATACAACATAGCCATGATTTTCTTGGTTTGGTTGCAACAAATTAGTTTTAATTAATATCTTGCTCAAATTTTATGAAATTTGTTAAATATTTGTTAAAACCAATCATTTATGAAATTATTTTTCAGTTTCATAAAAGTTCATAACATATTAGAAGAAAAGAGTGGCATTCACACAACCCTAGAAACAACACAGTGCAGAAGTCGCGCAAGGATTCTGGCAACAAGCAGATTGTAGACAGTGGCACAGGCAATGGGCAATGAGGAAGTGTACACTTGTAACTATGTGTAGCACCATACATCTCCTCAACCTTGATTTTTTTAAATATTTGAACTTTATTACCATTTTTGAATACGTACGTACATACGTTTAACATACAATTAAAATTGGTATTATAAATAACTTGGTAGTTGAACAGACTGTTGTAACCAAATCGGTTTCGCTTAAAAATTTGTGCAAAAAGTTTACAGTGCTTTTGTTTTAAGCTGCACATCTGCTTTCAAGATATTCTTTGGAAAAACATGCATCTTAGATGTAATTAGATGTGTCTCCAGCTGTAAAAGAGCACCTCGTGTTTAGTGCACATGGAAGCACATACTTGGAAGGAGTGTGCCCTGGACATAAATAAATTATTCCTAGTAAATGTGAGTGTTTAATAGTTTCAACAAACAACCAAACAACATACATTGCGAGCCACTGGCTATAAGTTTGTTTTCTTTGCTTTGTGCAATTTGCTTTATTGGTAAAATACTATATTGCACTTTGTAATATCTACGTTGCCAATAGGCCAACGAGGTGATTTCAGTATAAGCATTTTACTTCGTAAAATGTTAATGGTTGTGTTCATAATTTCAGTTTTTTATTGCATTATTCTTCTTTTTAACATTTTTTTTTTTCAATTTTATTATTTTTATAATATAATTTTGCTAAATTGTTAGGAAACTTAAAAATGAACTACAATAAGACAGTTGAACATTGTTTTGTTGCGAGGAGTTTGAGATTGGCATATAGGGTATTGGAAATGTATTGTTTACAGTTTGAGAGAACGCACATTTCTTTTTCAAGAAGCTTTGTCGTGAGTGTTCATTACGCAGTGGTTGTGCTATATAGTGGGAAGGTGCATGTTGGTGCTGTAAATATATGAGCCAGTGTTGCCAACATTCAAGTCTTACAGTGTGCTGTCACATAAGAATTGTAATATGTGGTGAAAATGTATTCTTGTAGCAGTTAATATATTCAGTTAGAGATATGTTAGACTTCTGTCTCGTGCCGGAGCAACTTTGGTTCCCCTTGTTTTTACTGGACGTACATTGTACCTATCTATATAAAGTATTTGTGTTTCATTACAGTTAATTTGGTTAACTTTGTACCGTCAAGGGGCTCCCCTAGTAAAATACATATTATCTGTAAAATCAGTGTGTGTGCGCGTGCGCACATGTGCATGCATGCACATATCTCACATCTCGGCAAGTAAATGTTCTGGGAATATGACTTATTTTCAAGGAAATGTAAAGTAAAATTTTTGCTATTATCCATATATATACANTATATAAAATTTATTTGGAATGTAGGCTAAAAAGGAAAAAAAAATGTAAAAATGGTTAATAAAAAAAGCAGCTTTTTTAGGGGATTCCTGTACAGTTTTTTTAAGAGAGAGAGAGGGGTGAAAAAGTTCAAAATGGCATTTGTAAATTAATCCATTGGCTTACATTCTGTGTAATAAAATCCCACTTTTACTGCTCTAATTAGCAAGAAGTTCAGCTTTGCCAGGAATGGATATCGCAGTCTTGGGAGGGTCCATCTGGCCACAAGATGGTTCGTCTTGTGGCCAGATGGTGTTTAGTAAACCATGAGGTGTTTAATAAACTTGTTTACATGGGATGCCCCTTAAGGATAACAAAGTACTATGTAATATGAACGAATCTTGAAGCTTTCGTTTGAAATTTAATAAGACCAGTGGAACAAGATCGCTGTGGCTGGTACAATATTACCCCAAAAGACTACACTAATTTTTCTCTGTAACAAAGTATCAATGTGTTGCCATATACAGGACCGCGGCAAGGGAGCAAATGGGGCAGAATGTCTCGGGGCCCCATAATTTCAGCCCTTACACCCTTGCTAGTACTCTTTCCACTCGCATTACCACACCAAAATGCTGTTTCTTCAGACTAAATAAGTCACAAATCTGTGTACCTTAAAGTGCCCTGTTGTTTCAAGTGATTTAGTCACACTTTTAAAAAGGAGACAGAATACACAAAGTACTCACAGAGCCATACTCGTGAATAAACACACACACAGAAGTCATATTATTACATTTCTACCACATAGATGCGTGGTCGTGATGTTTTGCTGGCTAGACCAGGGCAGCAAGTGGCGGCAGACTGCAGTTTGTTAGCGGTGGTTGGTAATCAGTGGATGTCACGGCCATGAGGTCAACTACTAGGGTGAGGTGGGAAATTCAAAATGTGGTGGAGGGGCTATCTCATGTTAAAGCCAGGTGGCTATCTGGATGTGGGAATTTGATGGCAGGCCAGTTCCCAATGTTTTAGTTCTGCAATATTATTGTCAGGTCCTCACCACTCTAGTTTTGTAACAGCTGTCAAAGTTCTAGTTGCGAGATGGTGTAATGTAATTAGTTGCCTAGTTGCCTATTCCTGCCATATATCGTATTCAAGTGATTTACTTACTGTGGAACCCGTTGGCCACGTCCATGACATTTTCACATAAGTGCCAATCACTTGCAGCCACCAAGAAGGGCCCCACGCAACCCCTCCAGACCCCAAGAAATATTCAGCTGCCCTGGCCACATATTCTAGTCAATGTGGTATTTATTTAATTTATACATAAAGTAGTTTAAAATGTGGTAATTAGGCTTTTTCCTTTAATTAATAATTGCAAAAAATCTTAATTGTATTTGAACAAAATGAAATGCGAGATCTTGCATGTTGGCAGGGAAGGAAAACGCTGTTTGAGGTTGTGGCAACACTGGACCAGATGAGTGTCATTAGAAATTGTTTGCTGTTGTAATAGGTCACCTATTCCTGGAAACCTTTTTTTTTGTGTTATAAGTATCCTCCTCTTTGAGATCCTATTTCCCACTGAGGCACTAGAATTGATGTGCAAGGATCTAAAATACAGCATGTTTCACCGAGTGCACAATTTTCATGTTTTCTTATGTTGAGTGTTTGTAATATTTTTTTCTAAGTTGTTAAGGATAAAGTCATGTATAGTACTTTAATTATTTTAAGTGTATGTAAATCAGTCTGTCATAATTGTGTTGCGTGTGCCAAAACAAAAGATATTCACTATACGAGTCTTTCATTTTGTATATAACCATGTGTTAATGTATAAATTTGACTACATATTTTTTTATAGTAGAGTATTATCAGCAGTTAATGGGTAGAGATCTGAAAATTTAGCAAACGCGATAATGTGCAAAATTATATGGATTTTCACATAAAAAACGAAAAAATTAGATTTTTGAGAATTTTAGTTGTAATTCACGAACTGTACAAAATCCTGTAGTATTTTCGCAAATTGTTGTTTTATGTCACATAGTTGCTTCTTACGACAAATTTGGTCTATTTTTGCATATTCGACTACGAATGTAAATTTCTTCGATTTATCACCATAAACGAAAACATGTTTTACTTTCTGTAATGTGTGTTTACGGCCATAAATAACATGAGTGCAAGTGATGATGCTCACTTTGAGTGAACATTCTAGTGCACGGCCCTGCAAAAGTTTATTTGCGCACTAGGAAACCTCGCCGTTGTGGTCTTCATGTCTACCAAGCACCATGTTATCTATGGAATTTGCACCAACTAGCTCACTGAGTTAGTTTACATTCGTATCATCGTCATGTTTTTATACGACAATTCACAATTCTTTATTTTTTACAAAGCTGCACAGCGGTCAAAAATGTGTTTATATGCATTTACTTATGTAGAATATATTTGTAAATTGAATTATCAGGTATTTTAATCTTGTATTCTTCCAGGTAACTGTATTTTTATCACACATATTCTCTGTAAATATTTGCAGTAAAAAATTATATGTTTTGAACAAATGAAAGTTTTGTTAATGGGTCTAGCAAAAAAATCTGTTGTTCATAGCTCAAAAACATAAAGGTAGACTTCTCTAAAAAAATTTTCTGTTCGTACAAGGCACTTTAATTATTTTCTTTAAACAGTACTTTTGTAATATTGTATAAATTGTTTGCATTGGTCTCTTCGTGGAACAGTATGCCTTGCCAGTGCATTGTAACCGTTGTTCTAGGTGTCCGGCAGAATACAAAATCTCAAGTAAGAAAATGTGAAATGGCTTTCAATGTTGTCTGTTGATAAAGGAAACTAGTGATTTTGTTTTAAAAACATGCTGTATATTTCTCTGGGAGTTAGGTTTTTTTTACAAGGAAATAACAATCGTTAAAAAAACACTGCTCTTCAATAGGAATAATACCGCCAATTTCAGGTTTTACGAATACTGACATTTCTCAAATTATATTTGTTTTTATAAAAAGCACATGACAATTGGAGCAATTCTCATGCAGAAACCTTCATTTTTATAGCAAGGAAATAACAGCTATTTCTGACAAAAAATAACACATACTTTTTCAGGTCTCTATAGATAGGTCATTTCAGTGCTTTTTACTGAACAGAAGTTGTGTATGTGTAAGCAGTTATTGCCAATTGTGTAACTTTACCTTTGTTAAAGATACTGTGAGTGTCTTTGTGGCAGTGAAGGTTACTTGTAACTGTCTTTAGTGGTGGAAATCTTTGTAAAGGTGTATGTATTTATCAATGGTGTGTGTGCTCTGTTTGAAATGTAGTCTTTCGTATTAATTATATTTTTCTGGCTATTACAACCACAAATTATGTCAGTGTGGTGATTTATCAATTAAAATAGTACATATTTTTTCCTGTTCTAGTTCTATAAAAGGCATTTAAAATTAGTTCAGTAATGTCTGTAACATACGTTTTGAGGATGATGATTGCAGCACTCAGGTTGTGCTCATCAACTTTGATGGACACTTATCATAATTACCACAAATGTTAATTCTCCTGAAAACGTTATTTATACAAACCCTAAAAATACATAAAACATTTGATTTTTGGTGTAAATATAGATTATGAAATTTTCCTCCTCTTCCTTGTACATTTTTTTACATTTAGTCTTTCTCAAGTTGTCAGCAGAATACAAGCACAACATTGTAGTCATTTCCGACGATTAGTCGTTTGTAGAAACACCACAATTAACCTGTCTATAGGGATAGTCGCGAAGCACAAAGACCATTGTGGAGACAAATATCATTCAACCGTATAAAGGTAGCTACACAGAACTAACTGTATGTAAGTAAAGAAAGCAAAAAGTTACAGAATAGGGCACCAGAAGAGTGTCTTTTCAACTGTCAGGTAGAAGTTGATTTCATATAGAGATAAGTGTTGTGGTACTGCTATTAAATTAGTTTTTCTTCATTGTCATTGTAATTGTGAAATTGCATACTGCTTGAAATGTGTTGTACGGAAGTGTGTAACACTTAGGCTTTTTTATTGTTCTGCATTAATTTTTTTAGTTTTTGGAATTTTGCAATAATGAGTACAGAGCTAGAAAAGTCTTGATGTTTCATAAAACCCATTGTGTCTTCAGTAGTACAATATCAGCTGTTAATTTTTTTGCTGTTTCTCTAAAGATACAGTTTTGGCATGAATTCATAGCTAGTATTTTCATTATTTATTTTTCTTAGAGGCCACAAACCATTTTTTTGCGAAAGCTTTTTTGTTTTTTACTTGTAGTTCTCGGAAGTCAAGCTAACGACAAATGCGTAAGTACGTATGAGGTAACAATTGTGGGCGTGTTGTCGGAAGCAGTCAAGTTGGTGCCACCCTTTGAATGTTACATGTAGTCATGATTGCTCATCTGCTTTTCTTCATGAGCATTATCAGTTTTATAGCCATGCACTGATCATGTCTGAGCTGAGGGCTTGGATCGCAAGTGGCCAACGTTGTGCACTTGTGGAACACCACCTGCCTGTTTCCCCCTGATCAGAAATACTTTTGTTACACTCCCTCCTCCCACAGTTATAGTTATCAAAAATCGGTTCTCTCAAGTCTCTTGCATTGTATGTAGGAATATTTTGCAGTAGTTTATACTGTGCACTTAACTTTGGGATTGCAACATTTAAATAATAATGTTACCAATTGTAACCTCACAGGTAATGTGCTGAAAAAATGGCCAGAATCACTAGTAGCCGTGGGCGTTTCTTTATTGTCAGACCGTGTTGTAACAGTACAAATATTTGTTTTATTTTGATATTATTATTTAAGTATCTTTTTTAGTGTAATTTTTTGTAATTTTTTTGATAAAATTACATTGAATTTTACTAACATGCAAAAAATGTGTGTTGGTAAAATTTGCATTAATTTTTCACCATTAAATGTAGGTCAGACATATTTTGTCATAGTTAAAAATTAAAAGCCAGTTGTGACTTTTAGGTTTCACAGTTAGTGTTATACTTAGCACTATGAAATTTCTCCTTATTCACGTTAGATAATAATAAATAATTGTCACATGCAGTACACAGTTCCACTTAACAAAACAGTTTAGCTAAAGAACAATAAATGAAATCGGCACGTATAGATCAATCTATAACAAAACTTAACTGCAATCAATGCAAGCTCAATGTTTTTTTTCATTTCCGTGGATGCAATTTCACTTGATGTTGCACAGAAATGCACACACAAATTTGCAGTAAAAATTTAACACATTAATATAGTTGGTTAAGTATATCTTTAACCCAAAAATTTGTGGCATATACTAAACATAAAATGGGATGTATTTATACATTTCAGAACAATAAAGATGACATTTTATTTACATTTATAATTATAATTTTGCTATCTGTATTTACCTGAAACTATTTTTTTTCTGTGCATTAACCATGTAATGAAAAACTATGTATTGAAATAGCATGAAAACCGATTGATATAAATATTTTTCAAGCATTTGTTCACAAAGTACATAAATATTACCAAAGCTGTTCCTCTGTCATGTTCTTTACATTTTGTATATTGTAATGCAAATAGTATTAGCATACTTTATATTTATACTCCATTATAAAAACATCTATGATATTTTAGCAACCCAAACCAATTAAAAGATGGTATTTTTAACCACAGCTTTGTGGTAGTGGTGATGTATTAATTTTGTAGGGTTGTGCGAATATTCAGTATACCGAAACAATGAAAAGCACAGCTTTGATTTTCAATTTTAATGAATATTTAAGTACCTAACAAACGTTTCTTTAGTTGAAAAACAATGAAACTAACTACATAAAAATAAACTGGAAATGTTGGCAGAATAAATGTAAGTTGTTCAACTATGATAGTACAGAGATATTATTACAGCATTTGCATATCTCTTCCTTATGCAATCCACCTAAGTCACGTATTTTTTTGTATGTGCTTAGTGGAAATATTTTAGAAGTTTGTCGTACAGTGTGATTGTTAATGGTACTGTGCTAGTTAGATTTTATATTTTAATTTGAATTAAAATTTATTATATGCGAGAGTGTGTTTGACAGTACATGGAGAAAAACTCGATTAAATGTTAGCAAATTGGTTAAACATTTGCTAAGGCTGAGCTCTGATTAAGATTTTTGTCATTTTCGTACAACCCTAAAATTTTGTAACAAAATTTTTACATGAATAAAATAAACTTCCTAGTTATTAGGATATTCCAAAAGGATGACATTTGCCAGGTAGCATTTCACAGAGGAAATGTTCAGGTGGGCATAGTAATAATCGTGAAGATAGTTTCTGTACAACACAATGCTATAATTTAAGATACAATATATTTTTTTAAAGTAGCCAAATGCATTGTTTTGTCTGTGCAGCCGTGATTTTAATAACTGTGTGCGAAATTAATAAACAGTGCACTATTAAAAGTAATGTAAATTTTGTCTCTGCAGTTTCTGTAATGAACTGGGTGATGGAAAAAATTGTGTGAATAAGAGCTGTTAATTATAGGATAGTATGCGGCATAAATTATACATGGAATATAACAAATGAATTGAGTAAAATTGTGTTTTTTTTTTTTCCTTTGATAACATTTATTTAAACCTATTTTTGTTCAATAGTGGTCAAAGGAAAATGCACATTGCCTTGAAACTAACATCTGTGCCAGAAAAAATAATTAAAACCTGTTTCTTACTGTTTATGCAAATTTTCAGCATTTAAATATTTTTTCATGTGATAAATTTATTATTAATTGAAATCAAATGAGAAATGTGAATTTAAATCTTGTCTGTAGCCATATGAGTGCTTACTACAGAGACTAAGTGTTGCAATGTTCCTTGTACAGAATGTGCACAAGTGCTTGTTGGTGCTAAGAAGTGTTGACAGTAGAACTGTGTGCAGTTGTGTGTAAAAGACCCGTAAGCCCAAACAGAACACACAATAATGGACCTCGTGGACCTGTGCTCACCAAATACTCATCATTATTGTTTTCTAAATGTACTTAATTGTATAATCATACCATTTGGAACTGAATGCTGCAATTGAAAAAGTTTGCTACATTGCTTGTAGCTGGAATGCTGGTAGAAAATGTGTACAAAGATTAAATTAATTTTTTCATAGTTGTTATTGCAAATGAGACTAAGAATGCAAATAGAACATTTTATTTGTGGAAAAATATTTTGTTGTATGCATGTAGACATGATTATGAAATAAGATACAAGTTAGTATGTTGTTATTTCTTTAAGCACAAACTTTGTCGGCATTTAACATGCAAGTATGTATAAATTATGTATAATAAATTTGTTATAAAGTTTCCGATATTTATATAATAAAGTTTATGTTTAACTGGTGTGTTAATTTTTTCAGTCGTATTTGTTAAGTGTTATTAATCTTTGCATGTGTCCTCGACACAGTGGTAAATTTTGACAACTCAAAATAAACTGTACATGTCGCACCAGGATGGCACAGGGACTGTTGTCCAACCACAGATCTTAGAAAGAGAATCTGTAATGGAATCATCCCTTCCAGGTGGTACACAATGACTTCAATGAAGTATGATGACTTCATACCATTTAATGATTTTGCCATTATTTATTTGGAGCCCTTGCAGTTTAATTAAACATGAATGAGACTGATTTCTGGTCAGTTAGCAGCTGAAATGTCTCAATTTCCTAAAGCATTTCACCGAGGCATAAACTACATCTATTTCACTACTCGGAAAATTGTCTACAGTATTTACCAAATAAATATGTTATCAAAAAATGTGATTATGATTATTATAAATGTGAATATTCACTTGAAAATTTAAACGTTTATAATATTGTGTGAAATGAGATGAAGATGAAATAGTGGGAAACTGGATATCCCAGGGAAAAACTGCCGGCGAATGGCAACGTCTGCCATGTTTTCCGCATGCAAAGTTTGGGTGACCTCGCCTGGAGTTGAACCTGATTTGCCTTCGTGGGAGGCAAGTAGTCTTACTACACCACCGTGGCCCAATTTCCTCAACTTGTTTAGGTGTCTCACTGCTCAAAAATTTGCTTTTGTGCAGGCAAGCAGAGACCTTTACTGTCAGTTGTTTTGATTCTGTTCCCTTGTTAGCTGTGATTCAACTCCCCACCAACAGATGGCATGGGCAATACTCATTTTGAAGCGAACTCTTGCCTACTGTATTTGCAGATGTTCGCAGTTTAGTAAGAATGATTGTAATAACCCAAACAAAACCATCAAAACTTATTGTCTATGAAAATTGTTGCCAAATGACCATAAGTTACAATTTTCATTTAAGTGCTTTGTTTTACTATTGGTTTTTTTCTATGTATTTGGTGTTACTTTATGGCCAACAGAAAGTAGATATTTTACTTAACTTTTTAATGACTTTTCTTTCGTTTTGTCTATAGGCTAGGAAATTCAATGACACCATGAATTCTTGACATATTTTTTAGAAACTGTTATTGTGTGTTTATTCACAGTGATGTGCAATTCTCTAAATTTAAAGTGTATGCATTTGTTTGCATGCTTAAAATGTCCTATTAGTATAGTTAATCACAAACGAAGCTTATGTGCCACTAATTGTTAAAGGGTTTATAAACAGAGCACGAAACTCATTAAGTGTAGTTAAAATATGACATTTGGGTCTTATACTCTTCTAAGTATTCTTATAGAGATAAATAAAAACTCACAAGATCTCAGTTAAACATATTTTACTGATTATTACAGATTAAACATCTGCATTATACAAGCATGTATGACCACCATAGTTCTCTGTGTTGTCTCTCTCTCTCTCTTGGACGTCTCCTTGCATCACTTCCTGAATGTGCTGCCAACCTTAACTCTATTTACTTCTCATAACTCTTTACATAAATAACTTATGTTACTAATCTCCATTTTCTTTTTTATCAATAATTTTCTAGGTACTTAGGCCGATGTACAATACACCCTCTTCTCATTATGAGAGGAATTGCAGGGTAGCTCATCTCTTATCATCGACTGACATTCATTAGGACCGAGTTCAGACTGCTCTCTCTATTCTGCCCTCCCCATCCTCTGAAGGGTGTGCTGAGGCCTTCACTTTGTCTCGATACTCTCCTCGAGGCCTGCCTCTTGGTACCGATCCCTTGTGTGTTTCGAACCTTACTTCTAGTATGAAACTCTAACCTAATACCTTATTTATGTACACTGAAGAGCCAGAAAAACTGGTAGACCTTCCTAATATCGTGTAGGGCCCCTGCAAGCATGCAGAAGTGCCGCAAGACGAAGTGGCATGGACTCGACTACTGTCTGAAGGAATGCAGGAGGCAATTCACACCATGAATCCTGCAGGGCGGTCCATAAATCCATAGGAGTGCGAGGCGGTGGAGATCTCTGCTGAACAGCACGTTGCAAGGCATCCCAGATATGCTCAATAATGTTCATGTCTGGGGATTTAGGTGGCCAATGGAAGTGTCTAAAGTCAGAAGAGTGTTCCTGGAGCCATTCAATAGTAACTCTCGCCGCGTGGGGTGTTGCATTGTCTTGCTGGAATTGTCCACGTCTGTTAGAATGCACAATGGACATGAATGGGTGCAGGTGATCGGACAGGATGCTTGCGTATCTGTCAGCTGTCATAGTCGTATCTAGACGTATCAGGGGTCCCATTTCATGCCAACTGCACACGCCCCATACTATGGCAGAGCCTCCACCAGCTTGAACAGTCCCCTGTTGACATGTAGGGTCCATGGATTCATGAGGATGTCTCCATATCCGTACACTTATATCCGCCCGATACAATTGGAAATGAGACTCGTCAGACTAGGGAACGTGTTTCCTGTCATCAACAGTCCAATTGCGGTGTTGGCGGGCCCAGGCGAGGCGTAAAGCTTTATGTCGTGCAGTCAACAACGGTACACAAGTGGGCCTTCAGCTCCGAAAGTCCATATCAATGATGGTCCTTTGAATAGTTCGCATGCTGGCACTTGTTGCTGCCCCAGCATTGAAATTTGCGCCAATTTGAGACAGGGTTGCACGTCTGTCCCGTTTAATGATTCTCGTCAGTCGTCGTTTACCCCGTTAGCTCACGATCTTTTTCCGGCAGTAGCAATGTTGAAGAATTGATGTTTTACCGTATTCCCGATATTCATGGTACACTCGTGAAATGTTTGTACGCGAAAATCCAAATTTTATCGCAACCTCGAAGATGCTATGTCAGGTGACTAATAATATATATGCAGTTTTATCTCTTAGAGTTCTACATATCTATATATTCAGTTCATTTCTCTTGTTTCCTTTTGTGTAGAAAGAAAGGATTTGGAAATATCAAAGTCAGCGAAACGAATGATAATACATACTAACTAATCATCCTCTTGAATAGTTATAATAACATTGTGCTTGTTCGCTTCTTTGGATAATATTCTCTTTGGTATAACTATGGATGTATAAATTACATGCTTGGTCGTTACTATGACGTTTTCTTACGTTATCTTATAGATATGTACAACTCAGCGAGTTAAAATTGCATTAATATTATCAGTCACCTCTGCAGTAAAACGTCGTAGAAAGGCCCAAGCATTTAAATTATCCTCTCAATGTTATAACACAGACCATTTCAACCAGAGAAGCGAACAAACACAACATTTAGTGTAACTATTCAAAAGGATGATTATTAAGCATTATCATTCATTTCGCTTATTAACTGTTCCAATTATAAGTGACTTTGTTCATTTCAAATACTTGCTTTCTACACAAAAAAAAAATACTACCCAACTTTTTGATTCCCCACTTAGCCAAAACTTGCTTTCTATACATATATAAATTTATATGATTCACAACCAAAGCTGTGCTTTTATTTGTTAACGGGGCGCTCTTATCCATTACGGCCATTCCACACACCTGCCTCCCAGTAGGCGAGGAAGAGGGATCACGCTCTCTCAACGCAGACATGACCAGCGCTTACAGAAATTGACCAAATCCGTAGCTCCGACCTGTTCATCAGGCCGCACCAAGCGTACCCCTGATCTGATTTATCAGATCGCACCAACCATGTCCTACCACAAGGCCTGAGATCCTAACACTCAATTTACCAAGTATGTGGTCTGGCCGGAGCACTATCCACACCCCTGACTTCATCTCGAAGATGCCCCCGGAGCAGTGCCCTGCTCACCGCCCGGCTCCTCAGCAAGAAGGGGAATCTCTCCGAGCCTCCTCCAGCATTGCTTTCTATACAAGAAGAAGAAATTTTGAAAACTGGATCCCACTTAGCCTTAGGGTCATTCGGGATGTTATATTCTACTTTGAAAATTCAAATTGATTATCGTCTAAATAGGGTTTACCACATGTATCAAAATCATGCCAACACAACCGTGTTGTTTTTTGTTTTATTGTTTGTGTAGTGTATGGTGTTGTTTATAGCGTTAGTTTTAGTGTGTTGTGTTTTCAGCTCCAGTATGTGGACGCGCGCAATCGCAAAGCCCCGCCTAGCGCCACCATCCCAGCCATCCGGATCCTCCATGAACTAGCTTTTCAGCCGGCTCTAGGATTCACCCTCGGGCTGAGACGGCGCCGCCAGACAAGACTGGTCGGCCGCCCGCCCACACCCTGAAGCTTATGTTGTAATGTTGTGTTTTGTTTTCTGAAGGACGATGGTGCACGCAACCGCAAAGCCCCGCCCGACAACACCGCCCCAAGCATCCGGATCACTCTTGACTAGCTTTTCAGCCGGTCGACGAGTTCTCCTTCAGCCGAGACGGCGCCGCCGGACGAAACCGGTCGGCCGCACCCCATCATCCCAACATTTACTTTAAGTTGTGTAATCTGTTGCTCTAAGAGCGAGGACGCACGCAATCGCAAAGTCCCGCCCGACAGCACAGTTCCGTTGAAACTGCACCGCCGGACAAGACTGGTCGGCCGCGCGTCCCCCCTCAGCAACTTGTGTACACAAATTGTGCCGGCAATGACATTATGGGAAATTCCTGATTCTAAATCAAAATTTGAAGTTATTGAAGTTATAATTTAAGACCACTGCCAGGGAACTACTACTGGTTACAATTTGGAAGGCGGATAGAAAGGTTGACAATTTAGAGGAAATCTACGTGGGCTTGGAAATCTATGAGGTCCCGCACTCCTGATGTTCTGAGTGCGGGAAGGCGGCAGTTAGTCTGGGTACCGGTAATTTTACTACTTATTATATCCTTTAGAGTCTCAGTCCTCTTTCTAGTATTAGAAAGAGGTGAGCAAAAGTCGAGATGTTCTATAGATTATGATGGATGTGTCTCGGTGCGAGCGTCCCGCCCCCACGACTAGCAAGCTCGCCAGAGACCAGCTTTTCAGCCAGCTCTGTGGACTAGCCTTTCGGCCGATCCTAAGGAGCCCACCAGCCGACGAGACACCAGCAAGACTCATCTACCGCCACCGACCCGCCCAAGACAGCCAACCAGCAGGCCGGCTTTTCAGCCAGTCAGCGAGGAAGAACCATCACCGGGCGGGCCAACGACACCAGATGTGACCCAGTGCGCTAACCCGAGTTCTTCCCTGAGTCTGCTTTTCGTTCCAGAGCGACAGCCATCCAGGACAATTCTCCCTTCAGAACTGCCGCTCCTTCCCTTCCGGCAGACCCAGGGAATGGAGTATTACTCCATACCGGCACCCAGTCCGCGAGGAACCACGTGGAGGTCGCCGCCCGGCTCCCCAGCCCCTCATTTTTATCTTTTTTTTTTCTTTTTTTTTTTTCCTTTTCAACACAAAACAAAACGCTACGCTACAACCAAAAATACATAACCAAGATAACTCAATAGTAACAAAAACATGATTAAATCATATAATTTAAAACAATACCAGATGACAAATCACAAATTATACAGGACATTATAGAAACACTTAGAATTTGGTTACATTTAANTATTTGATTTTATAATTTAAAATAATATGCTATACCCAAAATTTTCACACATTTATACCTATATATCTATACAACCAAACAAATAACCAATGTAATAAACACGTACATAAAATAAAATGTAACTCTATATTCTCAGTTACAATAACCAAGAAAATGAAATAAAATAAAATAAAATAAAGTATAAAATAACTAAGACAAATTAATATAAACTAAAACCTAACAAACAACACACACTTAAAATACACGCACTCTCACACCACATTCACACACCAATTCCCAGGATACCAACATACTATAACTACTTCTACTAATGATACAATACTATACTGTAGATCCTCATTCAATGTCTTAACAATTTTGTATATTTTATCGATAAATTTATTAACTAAATCTGCAATTTCAATATTATAAATGTCCAAATGGTGCAGAGGCCAGGTTTCTTCTTTTTGCCATAGTTTAATTTCTAGTATACTGCGTTCTTGTTCGAACATTTCACAATCGTATAGAATATGGTGAGTGTCCTGAGGGGCACGGCCACATGGACATGTATCGTGTTCTGTTTTATTGATATGTTTGAGATACACTCTTACCTGGCAGTGTCCAGTTAGAAATTTCAAAGAGTTTGTAGATAAATTGTTTTTAGAAAAATACCAATCATTAATGTCATTTATATATTTTTTTAAATTTAGTCCGCTATTGTCACTTTTAAATTCTTGATGCCATTGATTCACACTTTCTTTATATAAGTCTTTCTTAAGTTCTTTTACACTAATCGGAGTTTCACTGTTATTTATTTCAATCCAAATTATATTGTCCAAAGTCACTTTATTATATATATTTCCCCTATAATTAATTTCGTCGCACTCGTTTTTTATACTGTAAATTAAGTTCCTATCTTGTATACTATAGTCTATGGGGATAATTTTGCTTGATGTTATAGCTGCCAGGTAAGAGGTGGTTGGTGTGAAATTCATAAGTTTAATTAAAATGTATCTTTGGGAGGCCCTGAGTGTTCGTTTAATATGGGTTGCTTTCTATACAGAGGGAAACAATTGGGAAAGTGAACTGATCATATAGATATGTACAACCAAACCAGTTTAAACTGCATTAATATTATCAGTCATCGCTGCAAGAAAACGTCGTACATATGACAAAGCATTAAATTTACTCACAAAGGGTTTAACACAGGCCATATCAACCAAAGAAGCGAACAAACACTAAATTTATTATAATTATTCAAGAGGCTGATTATTTAGCATTGTTTCATTTTTGCACAAAACCCTTAATTGTAACTTAAATACGCCATCAATAACCGAATATTACCAAATGAATTTTTTTCTCCAGTTCTCTTCCCGACCGGTCACAGGATTGTCGCAAGTTGGAATCGTGCCGGACTGTGCTTTGGTGGGTGGGTTTTACTCGGGTACATCCCGTTTCCCCCGCCCTGTCATTACGGCCTCGCTCCATACACACCTCAATCATCCTCATCGTTTTTCAAGACCTCGCTGTTCAGAGCTGCCCAAGTCTTTTCACTTTTCACTCCAGTTCATCTGCTTTCTCGCAGTAAGAATATTATTGTTATTGCAATTATGAAGAAAATAGTGAGACTGTAAAACGTGGATAAAAAGTGCTAATTTTTCTTTCTTTCTACAAGAGAGATATCATTGAAATCATATTTAATGTATATAGGTTATCTGATGCACCTGGCAATTTAAGGTTTCCTAATTTATGAGTGAAACTGTTGTTACAAAATTATGGTGCATCTTTACACTTGTAATTTAAGCACAATCTCCATAGGTTGGATTAATATATAGAATACTAGTTTAGTGCAGATTTTTACATCAGGTAAGCAAATTAACTTCTAAAATTTGAGAATGATTGCCTAGAATAGCTTGTGCGTTTAGGAAATATACTTATGTATTAAAGTGATTTCAGATCCTTGGTTTTTTAGGTTATAGCGTAACGGTGGGAAAATTGTATCTGTTGTGTTAATGTTGTTTTGTTTGGGGTAACCTCCGTGTTTATTTCTGTTGTAAGAAACGATAATTACTTAGTACCTTTGCACTAAACTCACAGAGTTCGAAAGAGGTGGAACGATTTTCAAGGATACAACGTACAAGCATTAATAACAGCGTATATATCATATTTTCGAACAGTCAATCCATGATTTCTTGGAACTAGTGGACGATAATTTCCTCTTAATTCATTGCTTAATACTCTTTTATTTAAAGGCCTACATTTTTTCAGCCTTTCGCACTATGGAGTTGTTTAATTGTTTATCAAGATATAAAAATACCGCTCTTAGCCAATTCTAGGAGAAAATTGTGCACAATTAGGGTATCTGTGATTTTTTGCGACTAGCTCTTATTATTGAACATTTATATCAAATCAACCTTACATAGAAGGAACATCACAGTTTTTAGGTAACATTTACCTATACTGCCAAGGAAGTGTATGGGAGCATTGTTCAGAATCGTAATACATATTTTACATTTTACATGTAATTTTGTTTATAACAGATAGTTAACTCCAAAATTTCGTGACTCCATTAGAAGAAAAATGTGTTTTCCACTCGAGAACGTTACATTATTTAAAGTAACATAATAGTAATAGTGCGTATAACCCTCTTAGCCATAAGGCCCTCCGGGTTTCCCTCTTTGCATCTATCTATTCTGTTTATACATTTCTAAATATTAATAATATATTACATACCGTTAATAAACACCACACTGCCAAGGCAACGCTTAAACCTTTCAACAATAAAAGCATAGTTTAAAATAATTTATTCACGACAATTAAAATAGAGCAGTCAGATAGACTTTAAACATCATATCATCTCAACATATTAGAACCATTAATATTATATATGTTTAAACACTTGGGAATCTCCGCAGGAGGGAGTGGTTACTATTAGCCTGGCTTTGTCAGTTGACGTGGGGAGCCACGGGGAGGCTGTCACCCAGACCCTTTACTCCCTCCTGTGGTTCTCTTACAGTAATATAAAGTATTAATATTATAATAGAACAGATTAAAATATCATATTGAAATTACAAAATAAAAACATGTTACCCCTTTAGAACCATACATTAATATAAAATGTTGTATAATATAAAATAACAGGATAAAATATCTTAATAATATTACAGAATGAGAAACATATTACCCCGTTACAACCATACCTTACTACACCATACAATGCTATATTAAAATTCACTCTAATGTAGTCAAGATCAAATAACCTATCTTTTTACCCACTCCAATCAGGATTTTCATTGTTCCCTAACAGCCTTGCCAGCAAGCGTGGTGCTACCGGGGCCTTTGCCCAGTACACGGGGCGACCCACTGGCCTCGCCTGTCAGGGCCATCAACTACTTGCCCTGTCCCCCCTTATTATTCCTACTCTAATCTATCATATCATTTATGGTCTTGACTACTAAGTATATATCATCAACAAACTTCTCTATATCCTTATATACCTCTTCATCATATGTTTTGTGCTTTGCCAGCAGCCATTGCTCTTATTTTCTTATTAAGATTCTTCTTAGTTCTTCTCTCTCCTTTACAAACATTTTACATAAATACAAAACGTGGTAACTGTTCTACTCGCCCTTTCCGCAGTCACACATATCATCATTTACCTTATTTATCAGTTTTAAATAACTCTTAAACTGTCCATGTCCACTTATTAATTTCTTCATATTATTGCTTATAGAAACCTTACTATTATACCAGTCTTTAATATTCTTTATATAATTACAAATCTCTATACTACCTACTTTATTTTCCCATTCTTATCTCCACTGGTTTAATGCAATTTCACAGACTAACTTCTTGATTTCCTTGATACTGAAAACTTCCCGTCATCCAATTTATTTACCCATCTTATGTTGTTTTGAGTAAAACCTTTGTAATCTGAACCATCTATGTTGATTTCTTGTTGTGTAAATTTTAATTTATATATTATATGTATTTCTATTGAATATTATATAATCGATAGGAAGTAATTTATTTAAAATAACCACTGCCGAGAAAGATGTTGTGGCTGTCATCTCGTGTAACTTTATAAGAATGTTTATCTCCAAGGCTCTGAACTTTTTTACTATTTGTACATTTGAAATCTTTGTATCCATACGTTATAGAACTCACAAATATTATTTTGAATATTATGTTTCTTAAAGGCCTGCTGTATTTGGTAAATTTTCAGATTTTATACTTCCTTTGGTTACAAAGTGTTTTTAATTTTGTAGTTAAAGCATTTATACATGTTACAAACGAAAGTCTACTGTCAATTGTTACCCCTAAATATCTGGTTTGTTTAACTATTTTTAAGTTTTTATTATAATACTTTACTACTGGTGGTCTTAAATCCATATTACCTTTAACGACTATTCAACTGTCTTGTCGGCCGCTATTTTCAATCCATTATTTTCCACCCATGTCTTTAGTTTGTTCATTTCCATATTAGCTCTTAATTCTACACCTCTCCTGTCGTTATCTCCGATGAATATCAAGCAGTCGTCTGCAAACGCTACTTTCTCAACATTACTACCATTTTCCATATTTAAGAACTCATTTAATACTAAATTCCATATTAACGGGCCCAATACCGAGCCTTGTGGACATCCTCTGTTCATTTCCTTTTCATATGTTATAAAATCGCTATAGTAACCAATACTTATTTCCTTAAAGTAATCCAGTACTAAATTCTTCTCTTTCGATCCTATTTAAGGTAACACCAAAATTAACGTATGTACATCATCACTAGTATGGAGTATTATGCAGTACACGCCTACTCCATTTTATTTTCACATCTACGCGAGATAAGAGATGCTAAACTGGCCGAAATTGGACAGTCAATATTTAATCACGTTTAACTCGAAAAAATCAGGTTTTAAGAACATGGTGGAATGCTTATTATGCTTAACCGAGATTATGTAGCAACTAAACGAGATTAAATCACTTAAGGTTGGTTGGTGAAAACTGGCCTTTAGGATTACTTAGTGCATTGTCCGGGTACAAGTCGTCCACGAGGCCAGTCCCAAGTATAGAGCTGGCGAGACGCAGAGCGGGTGGTCCTGCCTTACAGCGTTCCTGACTCACTGCAGCTGGGTTATGACGCCGCTATAAACTACTTCCTTTTGCTCGGCGCGAAAGCCAACCTTCCTTGACCACCTTGGCTAGCTGTCTTCCGCGCCGTAGTAACGACATCCTTGCGTCCTGCTACTGACGAAACTACCCTCTAAAAGACGTTCTCTTATGAGCTCCTAAAACTTACAGTATTTATCTTTTGTTATTTACATTTACGTGCTACACTATTTTCTTTATCTAAGATTTTGCCCTATACTGAAAATACATTGCAAGACGTATGTGAACACAAAAGTACATTATTGCAGTCTAAAAGTAGTTGTGAAATGCCAGTTGTAGGGATCGGTATTCACCAAATCATATAGTAAAAAATTTATTCTAAAAATTATTAAATTGTGTGATGAGTAAAAGGCATTTGCACAGTTTATCCATCCACGATGTCTCATGGTACTACTAAACGTGTGTCAGTAGTGGCAGGGAAATTGGAAAGATTTATATGCAAAATTAGAAAAGGACGACAATCTAATATAAGTTTTTAAAAATTGTGCAAAACTGAAAAGAATAGAACGCAAACTTATAAAAATTCTTTATGGGTTAATTTTATGTTGGTGTGATTCGGCGCACTGTACAGTAGTTTGATGCCATTCAAGGAGAGGTCCCAACTCTTAAGAAACAACTAACAAATTTAAAAGAAGGGAATTATCTTGAATAAAAATATACTTTCTGACAAATCATTTTTAATGTACTGATATTATTTGCATCTCTACATGGGTGCAAATAATTTATAATGATGTTCTTAAAAGCTTGGAACGCAATATCAGAAATATATGCAACAGTAATGAGAAAACTACAAATACACACGTGACTTACCCGGGACTCGGACCCAGAAAACCTCGTACAATTTGCCAGTGTGCAATTAACTGCATAACGAAGGTAGTACTCGTATCCTCAACTTATAACATAATCAGTTTAATGTTTACTAACCTGAAATATTCACAGGGCCGCCATTTGGAAAATAAGCGTCTGAGCCACTTAAAACACGAGAGTTGCATGGCCTACTTATGTAAAGAATTTGGCGGAAATCAGTCGATTGATTCCCAAGATATGGCATAAAAACTTTGTTTTTGTATTTGGTGATATCGTTAAAAAAGGCTTACCAATAGGTTGTGTTTACGATGCTTCTAATAGATGCTATCAGCCTGAAAAGTTTGGCTGAGTTTGGTTAAAGTGTTTCATAGGTATGAAAGAATTATCTAAATTAATTGTATGATCGCAATTTTTAAAATCAGGGTCAAACTAATTTCTACCGAATTTTGCACACCAGTAATGTTACAAAAGGTAATTTAAACTTATATGATTTTGGTAGGTATGATAGACATCGATATTAATTGTACATCCACAATTTTTAAAATCATTGTTTGACCCCACTTATATCATATAAGTTTAAATGGTTTTATGTAGCCACAACTGGTGTGAGAAGTTTGGTAGAAATTAGTTGAATTGTTCAAGGAATATCGTAAAATGATTAATTTTCTCATTTTGCATTATTTTACAAAAAGACCTCCAAAATAGGACCTCTGTACGAATAATTGTTACTCCTAATGAATACTCTTAGAGTACAAAATTTAGATGAATTTTGCTACGTTTCACAAACGTAGGCGTCAAATTTAAAGGCTCTCCGCATTTAAAACATGTAATTTTATATACCCTACAGTAACACTACTTGAGTGTAAAAATTTGTTGAAAATCGGTTGTTGCTGCTTGAGATATAGCAAAAAAACTCAATTTCTTGCATGTGACAATCTTCATTAATGGAGGACAGCAATTTTATGTATTAGCACATTCAATGATTGTCATATATATTGCTAGCAATATAGAGTTCGGGGAAATATGGCATACAAAGCAAAAATATTTCCATGGCTCTTATTTTGAAAATATATGACTACCCCCTCAGTTCATTTATATTTAGAAGGAATAAAAAGTATACCTCGTCACATAAATACGGCTGAACAAAAGCCGTACCTGGAGAGTGCATTTAATGATGTGACTCTGCCTACAAGATCACGAATTGTTCTTAGGCAAATCATCTGTACTTTCGTGAGAGTTGAGTTGGACGATTACACCACTGTGAGGCGATACAACTGTTTTCTTCAATATTTGTGGGCTTCTAAGAGAAAACTTCTAGTTGAAGAAAGATGTCAGTATTATGTGTATTCATCTCCATAAACAGCCTTCAACATACATATATCCTAATATGTGAAATTGATACTCGTAGGTTGTGTGCATTAAACGAAATCTTAAAACTTGCAAAGTTTTCATCTAGTTTCCTTAGTTGAAATGGTGCATTACGGAAACTAGCATTATAAGTGGCATAATGTTATTTAAATATATACAAAGTACTTGATAATCATATAAGATAACACCGATATTAGCATAAAGTTTTATAATACGGAGGTTGAACGCATTTAACTTAACAGCATGACTGTATAAATCTCTTATACTAATGAAAAACACTATATAAAAACTGTGCCGAATTCATTAAAAAGAACGTGACTAAATATTTATATTGAGATAACAACATAAGTTGACGATATTTATATAGCTTTTCTGAGAAAGTACTGAAAAGGTAATTCAGTTAATGTCATGGATGCCGCCTAAATGTGCCGGAGGTAATAAGAACTGGAAGAGATTTTTGCAAACACCGTAGAGATAAAACGCAATATAGTAAATTATAGCAACTCCTAAATACACTAAATAGATAGATATTTTAGTAGTACAGTTATAATTGCAGTACAGTTAACTTAGGTACTCTATAAACACTAAATGCGTATTTTAAAAAATAGTATTTTCTTTTTCGTTGAATACTTTTGCGATTTCTAAATCTGTTCTGATATAGTTGGCTTTCCCTTCTGGCTAATGAACGATATAAGAGCGCAGTCGCTGAGTCTATTCGGACATCTCAATCTATATTTGCAGTGACACTGAGTCATTAAACTCTGTTTGTTGTCATTTCTTATTGTAATGCAATATTTAGTGATCTCAAGCAGAAATGTGAAAATGCTTATATGAACCATTAAGGAAAAAATAAATTTAGTGAATGGTAGTATAGAGCAAATTATTATAAATATTTTCTAATCAATATTTTTCCTCTCGCGGATACTATTTCTTGCATAAAACTTGACAAAACCTTTTAAAAACGGAACAAACTCTAAAAACTTACATAAATTAAAAAAAATCAGTAAATTTCAAATTTCAAATGCAAATAACGGGCAAGGTACCACCCTACAGAGAAAGGAAAATGCACTATGAACAAAGCTCTATTTCAGGTTGGATGCCCCTTCACAAACACTATATCGCAAAACCATGGAAAACAGAACTCATTGAGGACTCAATATATTTCAAATACGCAATACAATAATGAGTTTATAATTCTAATAATGTTACTAATTAGATCTTTTGTTCCAATTGGTTCTACACCAAATGAAACTCATACTCTCTGTCATATAAAATAGCAGCCCCTAGAAGTAATTATCCAAAAGCAGTTCAAGTTGGTGTCAAGGTAGGGCTTAATGGGTAGCGGCCTCCGCTGGAAATAATGATGTATCCAGACTTGAGGCCTTTTTTTTGTGGGAAAGTCTTTTGGGAAATTTTTTTAAATTTAAACATTGATAATGACTGTTGGAGATAAGATATTCCGTTAAGGTTTAAAATAGAGGCATATCTAAAATTTCTTACTCATTACCTTTTTTTCCTTATTTGCTTTCCTCTTATCCAATGGCTCCTAACTTTCCTTCTGCAGACTCCTTACAGTTTCTATTTATTATTTACCTTTTCATGCAGGTCTAAAGGCCTCTGGCTGTGAGAACCCCGGTGTGATTTCTAACCCCCCAGCCCTGTCTGTCTGCCACTTGTTTGCGTATAGTACAAACATAGCAACTAATTTTACAAAAAGGACTACAGCTTAGGATTAAAGTCTTATCATTGAGATTATTTCATCCAATTTACACTAAAGTTAACAGTCATGCAGATTTTTTACTATGACAACTGGCAAATACAGGTAAAACCAGAACATGGACTGAGATATTCGTAATGACATTTGTGGAAAATTACTGAACTCTTTTTCAATGACGTTAGATTTTAGAGTTCGTTCCGTTTTTATACACGAAATAGCTTGCACACGAGAGGAATCATATTTATTAGAAAATATTCACAATAATTCGCTCTAGACACATAAGTTTGCATTCTAAAAAGAAAGCACAACAGACAGGGTTTAATGGCCCCGATGTATTACTACAAAATTAACGTCATATGTCCGACTAGACTCGGCGTCTACGTTATATTTCAACAAACGCTTGGTGAACACACCCTTATGGTAGTTCTATACGTGGCCAACCACAGCTAAACTTTAGTCGTCATATCTTCAGTATAAATATCTTTAATAATACGCACCTATAGTAATTTTGGTGAGAGGATAGTTATCAAAATATATTACATTAAGAGATTTATTGACATTTGCTTGCACAATATAAAAATTATTATTGTTTATTCTCGTGTTTAGGGAATTAGACTTCTTTATTAGGCGGCATTTTCAAATTTGGGACGTAGGCCTGTTAAAATATGTTTTACAGCAAAATAACTTTTTCCAAATTTTGGCTTTAACTTTGACAAATAATCATATTACTGTATTTTCCGTTAAGAAATTTTAGAGTTGCATATAATCTTCCCTTTAAAAATGCTTGATTAAAATTCTGCTCACGGAAAATTTTCTTTTAGCTAGGATTAAACTACAAAAGTCCATTCAAGGACTGTCAACAAATGACGGCTAATATTGTCTAGGTGTGTGTATATATATATATAGATAGATAGAGAGATGATATATATACAATTACATTTTGCGTTAATCAGTACGATGAAAATTATTTGTACCAGACTGCGCCATTTTGTCAAATTAATGATGCTAACCATTATTTAAAACACGCTATATTTTAGTTCATTTACCTAATCTTAAACTTCCTCCTTGACAAAAGATGAGCTGACTTCAATTATAATAACAGAAAACCTGTTTTTAAACCCACTTGCTCCTTCGTAATGGTATTTGTTCCGTTTACATGAACCGGCAAAGTAACTTAAAAGCATTGAAAAAATTAGCTTTGAAATGTGTATGAATTTAAAATTCATTCAACACATTCTGTCGTCGATTTGGATATGTATTCACGCGTATTCGTCTCGAAGCCGCACGATTACAGTTAGCGATAATACATTACGATCAAGCCTGTATTTACCGCATAAGTGTATTCCACTCCACTGCTGACGCACGTACCTGGCGATACGACACTATTACCCTCTGTGCAAACACAATCTGTATATCCGGCACACTACTGCGGCTGCGTATGACGTCAGCATCGCCTGCGTCCGGATGTATACTCAGTCTGCCGTAGTATGTCTCACTAGCGGGGAAACTGAATCAGTCATTATGTTTGTCAACGTTTTTCTCTTCATATGTGTATTATGTACTACTCATCATGTTAGCAGTGCCCATATTTTTTGAACCAATATGTATACATTTATACAGACAAAACGTACATCGTTAATTTCAGTCGGTAGACAAGTACCTTCTTGGTAGCTAAACTAAAATAAGATATCCAAACATAAATGATAACCTTATGGTAACGGTTATTTCACCATCTTAACCGCCACTGCGCCATTTTTACTTGCCTGTATGGCCATCTAATAATCTATTTACAAAAGTGTTCAAACGTTCTGGCTCACTGAGAACAGAATCCTAGATACACTGACCAACTTTCCTGTACATCTGGCAAAGAAGCGGAAATTAAATAAAACAATAGTTTACATTTATTTCCCAAAATGAATTGCAATTATTAGACATGTTTTCCAGCTAGGAGCTGGATCAGTAGTGCCGAATTTATCAGAGAATGTGATGCAGTGTACAAATTCTGTACGCCACACCACGATGCTTCATTCACTGTTTCTTTAAAAGATAAAGTTAGCTTGTAAAATTACGATTGTCAGCCAGTAACATACTACAGTACTGGAAATATGACGTTGCCAGTCTTATGCACTTCAGCTTTCTTAATAAGTATGTAAAGATTCCAACATTAAGTATTACAGAAAGAGTAACATTCAGAACTGATAACAATATATAATAAATATAATAATAACTAAATGTAGTGTAACATTCATATGACACAAAAAATCATAAATATTTCGTTCCAGGAGAAATTTTAACAAGGTCTTGGATAATATTTTAAATATAAACTCTTCATTAAGTCCAAACCCATAGCCACAGTTTTTATTTATATTTAGGTAATAGTAAGCACAAATTCTGCTCCTTATCCATAAGGAATAAAGAAGTTTGCGAGTTTTTTCAGGGTATCTCTGTTTGTTTGAACAACTGTAACATTTTACTCTGCATTTTTTTTCCACGGAGCATTTCTTGTGTTCTCACGAAACGGGGCTATTGCCTTCATATCTGGTTCAATTATGGAGAACCAGTATATTTTCCCAAAATCACGTTACATACAGCATAACATTTATTCTTGTGGAAGCATTAACAATATTGTTACCTTTTTTATCCATTTGAAAGCACGCTTCGAAGTGTGCCATAACGAGTGTATGCATTTATATATTGAGTGTGTATGTGTATGTACATGTATATAATATTTTTGACATAATTTGAAAAAAATTACATTACAGGAATTTTTTAAAGCACATATATAAACTAAAAAAAATATGTTTTAACTGTTTACATAATAAGCAAGAGGTGGGAGAAGTTTAAATATAAATACTTCTTAAATCTTACAGCTTCGTTAAGACCGTAAAAAGAATGGCGGGGATTGAAACCCAGGAATATAGGAAGAGGTTGTTTACGGCCCTGGCTTCACGCGCAACGCACTGTCTCACCCAAAATTCTCTCCCTCACTCCTCTCTTTTCTTAGCCAGAAATCGGATGTTCCAGGCATAGCCCAGTCATATTAGGTAAAAAAAGGGGTCAACCTCGGAATGAAAGATAATAAGCTGTAAATTGGTATAAGCCTTTGTTTTGTCGTTCTTAATGTTGTCTCAAAAGTCACCAATGTTATCGTGTCCGCGTCTTAAGATATTGAAGGTCAAAGGTCATAAAAATCGGTTTTTCGCGAATATCTCGCTTTTTATTGCTTAAATAAGATTTGCACTTATTATAAAAGTTGTAGAATATAAAATTCTCTACAACTTCTGTTTGAACTTTTTTTTCATACGATCAACCGTTTCTGCGGTAGACCGCAAAGAGTGCGCCGCGCACAGTCATATATGGTCTAATGCAAGGTCAAGCGTGAGTTACGGTTATCAGTACGTTGGATAAAGTTAATTATTTACTAAAAAAGTATAATTATTAAACAATGCCCATTATTTATGTACTAATTATAAATTATTTATATTTAATTAAAATAATTGACTTAATTATTTATATTTAACTATAGTATATTAATATTTCTGGAATGTATATTTTAGTTATATTTTAAGTTAAAACGAAATTATATACGTTTTCTTTAAAACGTGTAAATGTTTTAATACTTATATACCTGGAAATACTTGTCCCTACCCTATGACCTTTTCTATTTATAGCCGGGACAGATGTTCTATTGTATTCAAGGCCACGTTCTCTTTGTCAAGATTATTCGTTAGTTTGAAATTGTATCTTCGCAACGACGGACGTACGGTTTTAAGAGCTATGGCTGATTTGTGTTTTATATGTGATAAGTCACTTTCAGAAGGTGTTTCTGTGAATGTCGTACGTGGTTTACAAACTTTAAAAACTGCAAGTATTGAAAGAAATGATGGACATATAGACTATTTAAATACTTTAAGTTCTGTGAATGTGCATTCCGAGTGTCGAAAAGTTTACACTAGTAAAAATGCTATTGTTTCATCGAAACGACGCACAGAAGAGGGACACGACTTCTGCGCTATTTAAAAAAGGGGAAAAAACTGTTACTAGAGCATTGGAGAAAATTCCCAATTTGGATAAGTTGGTGGAAGTATTCCAACAAGAAAACTCCCCCGTAGAAACATTATTTGAAAATGGACTGCGTATCTTGTTGGCATTATATAATGCTCCAAAATCTGAGGACAACATTGATCATTTCCGCAACACGCAATTCATCAAATTAACGAAACTAAATAAACCTGTACAATTGTCAACACTTCCACCAACAAGTGTAGCAGCTCATCAACATATAAATCGTGTCTACTACCAGATTCAAACGTGGTTAGGGAAGGACTTAGAACCTCAAGAATGGGGCTGGATGCTTGAAAATGAAATCCTGGAGCCCATAAGAACGTTATTGCCTCCAGCACCAGCCGAAATACTAAATATAATATTTTGCAATTGCAAAAACGGTTGTGGTTCCCGCTGTGGATGCAGAAAATCAGGGCTACTATGTTCTTTAGCTTGTGGCCAATGCAATGGACAAGCTTGCCTCAACGCTTCACTATATCCAAGTAATCCCGATGAAGAAAGCGCATACGATCCTGAAATTCTGGAAGGTTTGGAGATGACTATGACCGATAATGAGGATGATGACAATGAATTAAACATTTTCGAGCGACAACAAGAAGAAGATGACGAAGAAGAAGAAGATAACTAGCTTCCATTTACAATTTTATTATAATTAAAATCAACAAAAATTCTTTTAATATTTGAACTCACATTTCAATAAATGTATAATAAGCTATATTTAATGATAAATAAATATATGTATAAAATATATTCCCTTACTGGCTTTTTAAATTAAAATATAACTAAAATATACATTCCAGAATTATTAATATACTATAGTTAAATATAAATAATTAAGTCACTTATTTTAATTAAATATAAATAATTTATAATTAGTACATAAATAATGGGCATTGTTTAATAATTATACTTTTTTAGTAAATAATTAACTTTATCCAACGTACTGATAACCGTAACTCACGCTTGACCTTGCATTAGACCATATATGACTGTGCGCGGCGCACTCTTTGCGGTCTACCGCAGAAACGGTTGATCGTATGAAAAAAAAGTTCAAACAGAAGTTGTAGAGAATTTTATATTCTACAACTTTTATAATAAGTGCAAATCTTATTTAAGCAATAAAAAGCGAGATATTCGCGAAAAACAGATTTTTATGGCCTTTGACCTTCAATATCTTAAGACGCGCACACGATAACATTGGTGACTTTTGAGACAACATTAAGAACGACAAAACAAATGCTTATACCAATTTACAGCTTATTATCTTTCATTCCGAGGTGAAACCCCTAATATGACTGGGCTAGGCAGTGCGTCTCGCAGACAGAGAACTTGCCAGCGCTAGGGAGGAATACAAAGGTACTCCTGCTGCAATATATATCTCCTCTTTTTAGCATTCAACCTCTTCTGCATTGTCTGACTTTACCTCCACCACACCCATAAACACAAACGCACGCACACAGATACAAGTATGTACCCCCTGCCCTTAAGGCTGTTCAAGTGTTCAAAATTATCTGCTATATTTTTACTCTATTATTTTTATTACGGTATAAACCATCAGCCCGGTAGATATGAAAATTATTGGGGAGTAGTTTTCATAACAACGTTAAGAAAACAGCGAGAATTTAAAATGTGTCTGTGTTGTGCTAAGCAGTATTGTGATTTGGTTCCTTCTGGCCCTGGGATCCAGTGTAGGACTCGGGAACTACGACCAACCGCAATATTGTTTCTGCCCTCTGCAATCTTCTCCCTCATTTGGTTCCTTCTGGCCCTGGGATCCAGTGTAGGACTCGGGAACTACGACCAACCGCCATCTTGTTTCTGCCCTCTGCAATCTTCTCCCTCATTTGGTTCCTTCTGGCCCTGGGATCCAGTGTAGGACTCGGGAACTACGACCAACCGCCATCTTGTTTCTGCCCTCTGCAATCTTCTCCCTCATTTGGTTCCTTCTGGCCCTGGGATCCAGTGTAGGACTCGGGAACTACGACCAACCGCCATCTTGTTTCTGCCCTCTGCAATCTTCTCCCTCATTTGGTTCCTTCTGGCCCTGGGATCCAGTGTAGGACTCGGGAACTACGACCAACCGCCATCTTGTTTCTGCCCTCTGCAATCTTCTCCCTCATTTGGTTCCTTCTGGCCCTGGGATCCAGTGTAGGACTCGGGAACTACGACCAACCGCCATCTTGTTTCTGCCCTCTGCAATCTTCTCCCTAATTTGGTTCCTTATGGCCCTGGGATCCAGTGTAGGACTCGGGAACTACGACCAACCGCCATCTTGTTTCTGCCCTCTGCAATCTTCTCCGTCATTTGGTTCCTTCTGGCCCTGGGATCCAGTGTAGGACTCGGGAACTACGACCAACCGCCATCTTGTTTCTGCCCTCTGCAATCTTCTCCCTCATTTGGTTCCTTCTGGCCCTGGGATCCAGTGTAGGACTCGGGAACTACGACCAACCGCCATCTTGTTTCTGCCCTCTGCAATCTTCTCCCTCATTTGGTTCCTTCTGGCCCTGGGATCCAGTGTAGGACTCGGGAACTACGACCAACCGCCATCTTGTTTCTGCCCTCTGCAATCTTCTCCCTCATTTGGTTCCTTCTGGCCCTGGGATCCAGTGTAGGACTCGGGAACTACGACCAACCGCCATCTTGTTTCTGCCCTCTGCAATCTTCTCCGTCATTTGGTTCCTTCTGGCCCTGGGATCCAGTGTAGGACTCGGGAACTACGACCAACCGCCATCTTGTTTCTGCCCTCTGCAATCTTCTCCCTCATTTGGTTCCTTCTGGCCCTGGGATCCAGTGTAGGACTCGGGAACTACGACCAACCGCCATCTTGTTTCTGCCCTCTGCAATCTTCTCCGTCATTTGGTTCCTTCTGGCCCTGGGATCCAGTGTAGGACTCGGGAACTACGACCAACCGCCATCTTGTTTCTGCCCTCTGCAATCTTCTCCCTCATTTGGTTCCTTCTGGCCCTGGGATCCAGTGTAGGACTCGGGAACTACGACCAACCGCCATCTTGTTTCTGCCCTCTGCAATCTTCTCCCTCATTTGGTTCCTTCTGGCCCTGGGATCCAGTGTAGGACTCGGGAACTACGACCAACCGCCATCTTGTTTCTGCCCTCTGCAATCTTCTCCGTCATTTGGTTCCTTCTGGCCCTGGGATCCAGTGTAGGACTCGGGAACTACGACCAACCGCCATCTTGTTTCTGCCCTCTGCAATCTTCTCCCTCATTTGGTTCCTTCTGGCCCTGGGATCCAGTGTAGGACTCGGGAACTACGACCAACCGCCATCTTGTTTCTGCCCTCTGCAATCTTCTCCGTCATTTTGTTTCCATTTGTCTTTTGTTTACGTCGGCTGTTGCTAGGGGGCGCGCCAGTCGTTTGACCGTCTTTGTTTATAGAGATGGCAGCTACAATGCGCTGGTGTAACTCTCACTCAGCCACCATGTTGGTTATAGAGTTACCTGCTAGGGGCCCTGTTTTTTATTTCGGAGCTCAAAATATCGTCTGGAGGAGAGTAGGATCGAACTGCCTTACTACGGAAGGCATGCAGATGCCGTAGACCACTCGGCTATAGGTACATGTGCTGATACTGAAGTTTAAAAGAAGTATATATAATATGTGTATGGGGGAAAATTATATTTTTAAAAAAATGTAGCTTTTTGTTGTAACTATTATTCCAGAATCATTTTTTTTGTCACTTTTCTTAAATATATTTTCCTTATAAAATTATGGATATATGTACTTAACCAATAGAGCATATTGTTTCAAATCAATATTAATGTTTTTACTTTCTTTATTGCACTTTTAATTCTTTTTTATTTAAATATTATTTTCTTCATTGAATACATTTCTATTGCATTGGTTATACATCTTTTTTTGGGACTGCTCATACATACTGAAGATGTCAGCAAAAAAAATTCAAAGTGGGTGATTTTAAAATAAATAAAAAATATCACACAAATTATTTTAAACTAATTTTATTTGGCAATGTAAAACATGAGGGGAAAAAAAAGGCCTTAAATAGAAGTATATACATAAACAACAAAATCTTCCACAGCTTGTTCACCTCTCGAAGTCTTCTTCAGCAACCCAGGAATTGTAGCGCGCAGGGAAAACCCACCACTTGACATATGCCCTTCTGTTATGTCGTTTCAGCACATGCTCGACCAAATACACGTCTGAAATTTCGTCGGCTGGATCTCCTCGGTGTTGAAGGCACCATGGATGGGTACTGTGTTCAGATCTTCGTGATAGTAGGTCCTCGGTGCGTAGTTGCGTACAGATCGCACACGAAACAGTTCCGGGCTCCAATTGGCTGTGAACACTTTCTCAAAAATGCCTTTCTGTTTGGAGATGCGAACCAGGTCACCAATTTTGGCTTTAGGCTTGCCTGAGTCCTTCCTCTTCGGAACAGCATACACAGTCCGAACCAGAGAGTCGTCCTTGCGATCTTCGGGTTTCATGCGAGTGGTTGAGTGCACTGTAGAATTATACTCGAGGAAGAGTTTCGGCAGTAGCTCAAGTCACTTGTTGCTGCCATTCGCTATGAAATTCTTCCATGTCTTGCCCTTCATAGTTCTGTTGAACCTCTTGACGATAGTTGCTTTGAGATTGCTGTACGTGGAATAATGATATAAGTATGTTATGTTTCTATGCAGTGTAGAATTCCTTTCCTGGGTCGGTTTGCAAATGGGGCAGGATTTGTCCTTCATGCAACACATCCACCATGGCCTCAGTGACATCCCATGCATTCTTCGACTTGACTGGCATGGCCTATGCGAATTTGCTATAGGCACCGATGGCGATCAACAGGTATCATCTCCACGAGGGCGTTTAGAAACACGTAGTTCATCCCACAAATCATGACCTTGCGATGGCAATAATTGCGCCTAGGGGCCGCATGCAGTTCAAGGCGATTCCCATCCGACTTATCGTATGTAGCCTCCCTCCTTCAGTTCTTCGACGATGGATATTATCTCGTTGGTGTGCGAGTCATTCCCAACCCTTTATGAAGCGACCAATAGCCTTAGTCTATCCACCAGTTCGTTGTTCGGGTTGTCTTCAGACCATCTCCACTTTTCAGTGCTAGACCACTAAAGAGGTCTGCGAGAATGTCGATATTTTCGTGATCGTCATTATATGCACCTATCTCGGGGTTGCCATTCCCATCCATTTATACATAATCATATTTCTTTTTCTGTGTAGGCTCAGCAGTATTGTCGACTTCAGTCTTCATGAGTAAAGGGACTCCATACCTATCCCTGAGTACATCGATACTGCGAGTAATGGGCTTATAAATTTCTTAATTTATAAGGTTGCACGAAAGCCTAGCTCTCTTGGCGAGTAAATCTTCTAGCAAACCGACTGTATCACTCGATGGAGATCACTAGCAATATCCGACATCGTTCTGAATACAAATGGTTACTTTTGCTCTCTTTCATAGGTTTAGTCGTGAGTCTCGAACAAACGAATTTCGATGCTTTTCAGGCATTTGGTGCAGATATACAATACGTCTATGAAATGATTTTGAATATCTGTTTCCATGGCCAAGTGGGAATTCGAGGTAGCGAATGTATGCTATCCCGTATCGTTAAGCACATTTAGTTTCTCATTTTGTGCAGATGCCACATTCAGTCTGTCGGTAATTTGCCTTTGAACACTCTTTAAATGGTCGTCCATTGCCATTAAAACACGAACTTGTATTAGTAAGTGCGAGAAAATTTGCTCTGATCAGCCAACACATTGTGTAATTCCGAGATGAAACCATCACCAGTTTCGAGGATAAAAAATGCTTAGTAGCAGCATCTTCGAACGGTTCGTGTTCCCCAATGTTTCGAATTATTCTTCTACCAGCATTGCAATTTTCATCGTTTCTTGGTATGAGTCCATCTATATCTTCATCTTTGAAAAGCCTCAGATTGAGGTTATTCTGACCTAATTTTGATATGCTGTAACTGATCGAATCCATGTCGGTATCTGCCATTATATAGATGCCAGTATTTTACGATCACCAAAAATCCATACTTGTATTTCCAGCACAAACAACACTGACTCTTGAAATCCAATAATGTCATGTCTGTATTGACATGGTCATCATACGCATGCCGCAAATTCATATTGACTATGCGAAACAGCACCAACACAATAGCATTACCGCGAAGCAGATGCTTGGGTATGAGCGAATAAATCTGGTCAAGGTACATGCATTTCACATTCGCATGCCACCATATGCTAAATAACTCCTGGATGCAAGTCTGTTTCTCACATGCTACATCGTCGAAAAAAACACTGACTTTGGGAATACTTCGCTCGGTGGCATGATGGTCTCATTATCGATGCAAGGGAAATATTGCACACCATCTATGGCCTACAGTACTAATGCCATTAGCTGGTATTTGGTTGTTGGAGCGTTTTGCAGTACAGGTACACATTCTCAAACCAAATTCTACTCCTTTCTTCCAGCCGGCTCAGTAGGACACATGTTTTTTTTTTTTTTTTTTTTTTTTTTTTNTGCGATGATGCACCTCACTGTAATGCAAATAGGATTCTATGTCGCGATTCGTGGGAGATGACTTCATCTTCAGCATGAATGCATTAGGAGGGAGTAACATGTTACTTGATTATCTGTAACTCTTTTATTCTGCTTGTTCATATCATACATACGATGATGATGATGAGGAGGTGTCATTATCAAGCTTCTTGATAACACTAATCTCATTTTCTTTGTAATATAATTTCTGTTCAAATTATCACTCAGGGTAAACTGCATCTTGCAGAGTTTGCACTGAAATTACATATCTGTATATGTGATACATCTGTACTGTTCCGAGACTAGAATGATACTGAAACAAAAATGTATAAAAGGAGCATATTTATAAGTTGTTAGGTCAGTTCTTCATGAATTATCGAAGATGTAAGACCATATATGGAAGTGGGATCATCGATACGCTGATTAACAATCTACCATTTCAGCTCGGCATTCCTGGATTCAATTTATATGTGCCAGTCAGGAAGATAGCTAAGAAGCTGGCAGGTGGTGACACACGTATCAACATTCTGGATGAGGCGTGTAAGCAACATGGCATTGCCTATTCCCAGCACAAGGATCTAGAAACCTGGAACCAGGCAGACAAGATGCTTGCACAGAAGGTCGATGAGATAAGAAAATCATCGAATACCACTCTCAGAGAATAAATAGCTGCATGGGGCAATTCCAACTTGGTGGAGGCCAAAGTGAAGATGGGCGTGGGTGCAAAGAGCAAGCAGAAGTCATAAGTGAAACAAAAAGTGGTGAGAAAAGAAAGAAAAACATACAAGACCAAGAAAACAGTTACCAGTGTATTTTTTACACTACTTTTACCTGCACTTGGAGCCCCCTATGGCCTAATCGGAGCCACGAGTGGTATTGTCAGAGCCATCAACACAGCATGGGACGAACAGAAGCAGTATTCTGAGCACCTAAAGACATAGTGCAAATATGGAAGCTATCGCCATAGGTAAGAAAACTACAAAGGCCTCTACCAAGGCACACCCAGTAGGTGGTGGCAGTATGCAAAAGCAATGCTGCAGGAGGAGGCGATAATGAAATCTCTACAGAAATGTCCGCTCACAAACGTGGATTTCGAACTATTTGCATGCAAATTGAAGATACCTAATTCTAGAGGAGTGTTCATGCGAGATGCTTTGCCCCTTAAACCAAAATGCAATGAGTGCCCCATAATTAATCTGGACACGACAGCTGGGCCCAGCACACACTGGGTAACTTATGTCAAACATAACAAATGTGCAGACTACTACGATAGTTTCTGTAATTTGCGCCCTCCACCTGAGCTGCGACTGTATTTAAAAAAATTTAAACTGAATTACAATTACGAGATGGAGCAGATGCCGAAAATGTGAATGTGTTCTTTAATGTGATATAGTTTCTGATCTATAGTTAATCTATCATGAAATATCTTGTTTTCGGTGTGCATACCACCCCTAGTAATCACTTTTGGCTCTCAGATGTCGTTGGTTCTCTGTTAAAATTTTCGTGAGTACTCTCCTCACAAAGTTTTTGACAAACGTACATTCAGGGGCATGTTGTACAGGAGGAGTATAAAAGAATACTCCAAATTTGAAGGTCTATAATATCAAAACCAAACAATCTCCTACAACCTTGATTGACCAATAAAATGAACCGTGGAACCGTGAATTTTGTTTACCATATCTTCATAAATGTTCAATGTGACCACCACGAGCGGCCCGAACGACATCTACGCGATAATCAAACTCGTTCCACACTCTTGTCAGTATGTCCGGTGTTACGGTTTGGATGGCGTCCGTAATTCTCGTTTTGAGGTCGTCAATGTTAGCCGGCAGTGATAGACGAAACACTTGAGCCTTTATGTACCCCCATAGAAAACCACCGTACGGGGTAATAGCCGGGCTTCTTGGGGGCCGTAGATGAAGAGCTTAGTCACCAGCTGCTCCTCGACCAATCAAGCGTTGCGGCAACGTCTCGTTCAGGTATTCGTGAACAGGTAGGTGCCAATGTGATGCCGCACCATAAAGAAAACATTAGACTGTCCCCTTCACATTGACGTGTCGAATGCGAGCTCGCTACCACCTCACCACGTTTATGAATGTTTGGTTAACAAACTTCACGGTTCCACGGTTCATTTGATTGGTCAATCAAGGTCGTAGGTTGTTTGGTTTTGGATATTATAGACCTTCAAATTTGGGGTATTCTTTTATGTTGAACCTGAATAATAATAATAACCGCCTGTGTGGTGTAGTAAGTAGCATCGCTGCCTCTCGCGTGAGGCGGAGTAAACGAGTCAGATTCCAGGCTCAGTCTTGTATGAGTCAGTTGTATAATAAGTTTGGTGTACCCTCACACTGAGGAAGGCACTGGGTGCGTCGCAGTATCCAGCATCGCACTTTGCCTCGGACCGGCTCCACCAAGCTAGCCATCGCCATCGCCACAAACAATATTTCTGTCTACAGCTCAAAATGGTTTCTCATCTCACGAGAATATAGCAAATAAATTTTTTTGGCATTGAATCGCCTGTTTAGTATGTAGTTTCATTTTAATTATTGCAGTTGAACCAATGATAAATAATAATTACAGGTTATAAGAGTGTCAGGTCTATTAAAAAAATATTATAGCGTTCCCGTAACTAAAAAAAAATTAAAATGAAATATAAATATGTTTAAATTATTTATATAGTTTTGGTACAAAGTATAATGGTAGTCTCGATTATTGCGCAAAAGGATGAATTACATTTTTGATTCGCTAAGATATTTCTGTTTAACTACCATAGACGTCGTATTACAAAACCATTCAACATCTGAGGTTGTAAGACAGTCCGCTCCTGTTAATACGCCCGCGCTCTGGAGTTTAGAAACGCGACAGAGTGACAAGGCGACGCAGGTTTGCGTGCGAGAATGCGCAGAGCACTCTACTGGCATGCAGGCTTCTCCCAGCGACGGCTCTGCTATATACACTTTCCAATATCATTTCAAAACATGCTGGCCATATCGTTATAGCTGGTATATGTCGATTCCAGGAAGTACTGAAAATCGATGGCGATGTAACTAAAATATCGCTTGTACTTATTGATATAACAAATATCGCTTTCACCAGTGTCGCAAATATTTACAGTGGTAATATAAGTAATAGTGATATATAAATAATTAATATGGCAAGAAATGTTAGTCTTATTGATACCGAAAATGTTGCCATTGCAACTATCGGTCATATCTACTTCGCAAATAATGTTCATATTTTGATTGCAAATATTTCTTTCTTTTTCCGTTGCTAAATTACACTTACCTCAACCAAGTTCAATGCCTTGAGTATTGAAGCTATGATGAGCCATTTGCCCGGGTGACTGGGTCACCCTTACACTCTTAAGAAATTCTTCTCAAACTTATACTCATATCAGTATATATGCAAAGCGAGATAGCGCAAATGGTAAGTAATACATCCAGAATAGCATTCCTACATTTGCTCAGGGAAGAGGCAGATGCGTGAGATGTAGGCGGCTCTGAACATCGCAGTCTTGAGAGTCGATGAGGGTGAAGTGAGGTGAGTGTGGGGTACCGCCGGAATGACAGGGTGGAAGAAACGGGAGATTCCGAGAAAACCCGCCGACCAGCGGCATCGCCCAGCACGATCCCCACGTGCGAAAATCCGGAAGCGACTCCACCGGGAATAGAACCCGGTTCACCACCTAGGTGGGAGGCGATTAGTCTGACCACTACACTACAGTGAGAAGTTCCCATCTTTGTAGAGTACCGAAGCTCAAAATTCCTATCGCTGCAGCCTGATGTGTGGTATTATTTTAAAATACAATGTATTAGAAAAACTTCCGTTTCAGTCTAAGAAGGTTACCAGAAAATTTTCAAGGTGACAAAGCGAAACAAAAGAGGAAACGAAAGATCAGTTTTATAGACATGAACTTTATCATCTTACAAAATGAATTTTTGCTTGTATGTATCAAAAGCTACACGCAGCCAATACGATGGCAAATCCTGGTAGTGGTTAGAATGTGTTTTTTCTTCGTCGTTCACATAATTGTGTTGAACGTTCTGCAAAGTAGGTATCTTGATAATATTGATGTAAGAGACATTGTGTACTGGAAGGACTTGGTTGTGCACGAAACTACGTCGTCTCAAACTGCGGTAGTTACATCTCGACAGGCTAATATTATGTATTCGCGCAAAATGTTTAAACTTGAACTTGGGAACGAACTGTGTATGTTCTATTAGCTATCTAATACTACATGAAATCTGCGTGTGTATGGTCGTATACAGCTTCTGTTCAAATCAAGAATACATTTAATTTTCGTCCGATCAGAATCGGTGCAGTACTTTGCATTTCAGGCTAACAAGACCTCGTTTCTCTTATTTACAGAGCACCGCTGAGGAATCTGCATATAGTGCATGCACTCAGTGTATCTTATCGAAATCCTTCGTGGGTGTCAATCAGGCCTCGGACACACGAAACACTTCTTAGGACGCCATTTTCCGCTTCTCAGGAGCTCAATGACGTGAAGATCGCTAGCCAGGCGTCTAATAGTGGAGTTTGTGATATTCTGGCAAGAAAGTGGCGATTTCGTGCGAGGTTTATTCTACTCAGTTTGGGAAGCTCAATGACTCCATAATGGAGTGGGCTGTTTTAACATGGACCATTGGGTCCTCTGGTCCAACTGAACCGATCATTGACTGGAAAGTATTATGTTCAGCTACTTGGAGACCAGTTGCAGCCATTCATGGACTTCACGTACCCAAACAACGATGGAATTTTTATGGATGACAATGCGCCATGTCACCTGGCCACAACTGTTTGCCATTGGTTTGAAGAACATTCTGGACAGTTCCAACGAATGATTTTGCCACCAAGATCGCCTTACATGAATCCCATCGAACATTTATGGGACATAATCGAGAAGACAGTTTGTGCGCAAACTCCTGCACCGGCAACACTTTCGCAATTATGGATGTCTATAGAGGCAGCATGGCTCAATATTTCTGCCAGGGACTTCCAACGACTTGTTGAGTCCATGCACATCGAGTTGCTGCACTTCGCCATGCAAAAGGAGGTCCGACATGATATTAGGAGGTATCCCATGACTTTTGTCGCCTCAGTGTATAATGAAACATACTTGGAGCAGTGGCAACTTCCACGTAATGTATTGTTTCCACGGTGCAAATGGGAATCGTGTATGAGAGTGGCGCCTGGCATAGGCACCTTTATGTGATCAGGGCACTGGCACGGTCGCTAGCTCTGCATAACCAATCCCCGTGTTCCTACATTGAACTGCTTTCCTGCCAATACGACTAGCAAAAACTGCGTGGATTAGATGTAAGGGTAGAACACTGTTTAGTAAACAAGTGATTTGAGATGCTTCTATACTCCCTCTAACCAATTTGTAATGCAGTTACATTAAATTCAGATCGGTGAAAGTATTTTATTCAAATAAAAGTTCTTGTCTTTGGAAAATTAAGATATAAACCAACGTTTACATTACTGTTGACCATGTGACTTTGACAGCTGTGTTGGTTTGAGGTAGGTCAATGTAGAGTACATGCGCAGAAGACGAATAAGCGGTGTACCTCATCTTTAGTCTAATGTTGAGGAGCTGCTCCGGCCGCGATAAGCCCAGGTGTGGTGACAGTAGGCATAAAGCTAGCGGGCTGGTGGTGGGCAGAATGCCGCACTGCCGGCCGGCAAACCTGTATTTCCGCGTTCCACCTCGTTTATAATCACTATATTGAGGCCGCAAATATAGTGTTAGAAACTAAAAAATTATTTAAGAAATAACTTGCTTATCCTATTGATTCTTATGTTTTGTGTACCTAACATAACTTTTATTATTCTCACGTCACGAACACTGTGTCTACACGTTATTATTAAACTGTAAGAACTGTACACATAAGCTGAAAATATAGATATGGTAGTTTGAGAAACACTTAATACCTGGGATGAGATTAAATACAGCTAAGAAAATGCGTAATAAAAGCTTAAGAATTTGTTTTATTCTCAAAAGCTGTTTTCTTTCTGTTTATTTAACGGAAAGTGTTATAAAGTAACACAGCTTACTTGCGTAAAACGCGTAGGCTAATTAGTGTCCATTTTGTGGACCTAGTCTCTTAATTTTTTGTAACGTCCATCTCAGTAACTTAGAAAAAAGAAGGGCAAATATGAAAGTAAGATCATCCTAAACATTTCTAAAAACGTGCATTTTTGTTTTTGAAAGTAAAAATTAAGTTGCTATTTAACTTAAATTGTTAGACTTATGACAGCTAACTAGAGAAAAATATAAACAACTTAATAGAAATTGCTATGTTTGAGAAATACTGTAAAATATAAACCAAACTTTTTGCAAGAGGGACTCTCGAGCCCCACCCAAATAATTGAAGGTTTAATGTTCATGGCTTAACATTGTGACATTATATTATTTAGGCAAACAATGTGAATATAGCCTTAATATTATAGCTGTGTTCTTGAAACGAATGTTAGAAGTAATATTAAATTAATAAAAAAAATTTTTATACCAAATTTTCTATAGATATAACTTGGAATTTATAACCTTACAAAATGTAAAATTTACATTGTGTGGCTAAATTTTTTGTAAACATATCTATATGCCTTTTCTATTATGAAATACGTTAACACATTTTTTTATGCTCACGTCTACATCACATACAAATTGCTAAACGCGTTGTGGTGCGTATTAAACAATACCATAGTACCGTAATGAAGGTTAGGTCAGATGTAGATAGTAGATATTAAGAAGTTCAGTGTTAAAACTGCCTACATAGGAGAAACATAAACTCCTTATATATAATTACGCTGTCTTCGCAAACAGAAAGAACTGATCTTGGCGAAACATCTTCAATGTCTCGCCTAACTGCGTTAAACCACGTCTTCCTGTTTGTTTCGTTTTTTGTAACTAACAAATATTTTTTTATCAGGTGTTTTGCGAGATGTACTAGTACACTGCGATACAATTAACCATTCCGATGATTTTGGTATACTTGACTGTTTATTTTCTCTTTTCATTACTTCAAACAATTTCTCTTTAACCAAATACGCATCACCGCTGAAGTAAACAAACGCGGCGGCCGAGGTTGTATCTAACTTGTGACGTCACGGAGTGAGCAGACGCGACCGGCGCGTTTTGGCGGGCGTTTCAAACGTAAAACTTTCATTCAATCATAACTTTTTCAAAACTAATTTTTAAATCGTGATATTTTGTAAATACATTTCTAACACATAAATGAATGAAAAACAAGTGCCAGCCAAAAAATGTGCATGTTGCCCACTGTGTAGGTGGCAGAACCTGTTAATCTGATGAAGAAGGAAACTCTGGATGTATAGGCGTGAATCACGGGGCAATGGCTCCTATGTAACCGCCCCACTGACACGTCACTATCGCCGTCTTGACGAGGCACTCACTACGCTGCTCGCCCAAGACCAGCGCCGAAGTTCTCCGCAGCATAGACCCAGATCGGCAGCAGTAGCGAGAATGCACGTACAAACATTAGCCACAATCTCCGGTCAACTTGCAATAGTCACAAATTGAACGCTGGAGCCCCAAATGAAATTGGCAGGAGCACGGGGCGTCTGACTGAACATAATCCAAGCGGGTCACAACGTGGCACATACCATCGCGGAACAACTAGGTACGCCGCAGTTGACCACCAGTAACAAGTGCGTATGTCTGCCGCCGACCACAGTCGTGTCAGAAATATCTCTGTCAACGGCCCGGTACCTGCTGCCACGTGGCTAACTGACTACAACGCGATCGAGTGGCCACTCCAACAACTACGTTACTACTAAATACTAAAACACATAACTATATATTAAAAAATTAAAAGAGTTAAACTATGCAATGAAGGTAACACGACCGGCACTTATGATATAACCTTAATTTTAAAGGAACACCCCTACGATATAAAAACATAAGTTGCCAACTTATGCCAAAAGTCACCAGACTTGCGCAGAAAATAACCCTATGAAAATCCAATTGTCAAAACTGTTAACCCAGGGAGATTAACTACTTTCTCTATCACAATGTTGGGAATTTCATCGGCCCTGTACACGCAGTTGTGGCAGTAAAATGTTCTACTCAATTTAAACGTTGCCTCATCGGATCAGAGGATTAAATCAGTAACATGTTTGTTGTCATTGCATGTGTTCACAACCCCCTCACAATATTCAACATGCCTATTTAGGTCGTCTTTATTTACAGTGCAAAGTAGTATGGGAATGTAGGGCATTTACTTTGCTTGCTTTAAAATGCGACGGATACTTCATTTACTGACACCTGACTCATGCTCCGCATTCTTGAGCAATTCGTTTTTCCGAAGGAACATGTGAATTTGTGCAACACAGCCCCCATATTCCATTCGTCTATTGTCGCTCTCCCTTCCGCACTGCCATTTCTTCACATCACACAGAGTATATGTGTTTACATAGTGGAGAAATGTAAGAGGTTGATTGTTTTATTTCTGTTATCAGTCAGATATTTTAAGTCTATAAACTGGGATATTTTTTTCTATTATTTTCTGCTATATAAACAAAGCCTTATTTACTTCATGGTTTCCTTAATTATTATAATGCAAGGAGTTAAAATAGCAACTTATAAAACACAAGCTTAATAGGTACACTTCGACACTTACAAAATCACGATTCTTAGTATTAAAGGTTTGTTTGGGGTGAGAAGGAAAGAGGGGAAGCTGCTGTGGTTCTGTGGTCGGTAGCAGTTTCACTGAACGACGAAGTAGCGATTCGAGGCTACTCTCAGGCCGTATGTGGTTTGCTGAAGCCCTCCGAAACTGAGTTACCAACCCGACTGTAACTTTGGATTCCCGGTTCTGCTTTGCTGTGTGTCGCTGATCTGGGATGGACGAACATCACAAAGCGAAATTCCGAAGGAAGCAACTATCAAACAGTTAACAACGGTGGGTAGGGGAATTATGGGGACTTTGGCACATCGAGACCTGAGACCGGAGCGTCGGAGCTGTTCGTACTCTATAATTCACGTGACCTTGACCTTGACCTTTGACCTTGATCCTGGTAACATTTGACCTTGATCCCCAACAAAAAAATATTAAAAATTATAAAAAAATTTGTTTAAAAAATTTAAATTTCCTGAGGTCACCCCATAACCACCAAACATACTCATTTCACAATCTTGGTAGGTACAGTCCACCATCTCATCTTGGTAAGCGGCACAGCCACCGTCCACCATTTTTGTCGATGCAGTCCGCAATCCTGGTAGGCGTCACAGACACCTTCTGCCGTCTTGGTTTTTATTCGTTTGTAATTTGTATATACATTGCTGGAGTTTGTCTATCATATGCGTTCGAATGCCATCTTAGTTTTTTCGTTTGTCATTTGTTATAGATTGCTGGTGCTGTCCCCTGTACCAGGCCCAGCGGAGAATTGAACCCCTTCTTCTCACCCCTTCCAATATATTTAATTGGCCAATTGCCTCACCCTTTTCCTATATATTTAATTGCTCCACCAACATTTCTCATTAGCAAATTACATGGTGTTTTCGGAAATCTTCGTTCGATTAATAAGTCGGTTCCCCTTCGCCCTCTTCATATTTAATTCCTCCTCCTATGTATCTCATTGGCTAACTGTCCCAACCCCTTACAATATATTTAATTGCTCCACAAACGTTATTCATTGGCTGATTTCTCGTGCCTTTTAGGAAACCTTCCTTCCACCAATTAGAGGCGTTCGCTAGAACTCTACCGCTTTTTATCATTGGCTAATTGCAACACCCACATCACCCCCTCCAGCAATTATTCATCTTCGTTCAGCCAATTAGTCGGCAGGCCTTCGCCCCCACCCACATCTCAGGGGTTGGTGCAAGGCCCGCCGAGCAGCCCTCGCGACGTCTGCACCCGTGGAAGACGACTTCCCCATTAAAAACGACATACTTTCTGAAAACGCCCTCCCCGTAAAAGACGCCCAACTCGTAGAAGACACCCTCCCAGTAAAAGACGCCCACCTCGTAGAAGACGCCCTCCCCGTAAAAGACGCTCGCCTCGTAGAAGACGCCCTCCCTGTGAAAGACGCCCACCTCGTAGAACAAGTCCTCCCTGTAAAAGACGCCCACCTCGTAGAAGACGCCCTCCCCGTAAAAGATGCTCGACTCGTAGAACACGCCCTCCTCGTAGAAGACGCTCGCCTCGTAGAAGAAGCCCTCCCAATAAAAGACGCCCACCACGTAGAAGACGCCCGCCCCATAAAAGATGCTCGCCTCGTAGAAGACGGTCTCCCCGTAAAAGACGCTCGCCTCGTAGAAGACGCCCTCCCAGTAAAGACGCTCGCCTCGTAGAAGACGCCCTCCCCGTAAAAGACGCCCACCTCGTAGAAGACGCCCTCCCCGTAAAAGACGCCCACCTCGTAGAAGACGCCCTCCCCGTAAAAGACGCCCACCTCATAGAAGACGCCCTCCCCGTAAAAGACGCTCGCCTCGTAAGTGACGCCCTCCCCGTAAAAGACGCCCACCTCGTAGAAGAAGCCCTCCCCGTAAAAGACGCCCACCTCATAGAAGACGCCCTTCCAATAAAAGATGCTCGCCTCGTAGAAGACGCCCGCCCCGTAGAAGATGCCCACGTCGTAGAAGATGCCCTCCCAGTAGAAGACGCCCACCTCGTAGAAGACGCCCTCCCCGTAGAAGATGCTCACCTTGTCGAAAACGCCCTTCCCGTAAAAGACGCTCACCTCGTAGAAGACGCCCTCCCCTTAAGACGCCCACCTCGTAGAAGACGCCCTCCCCGTAAAAGACACCCACCTCGTAGAAGACGCCCTCCCCGTAAAAGACCCTCGCCTCGTAAAGGACGCCCTCCCCGTAAAAGACGCCCACCTCGTAGAAGAAGCCCTCCCCGTTAATGATGCCCACCACATAGAAGATGCCCTCCCCATAAAAAATGCTCGCCTCGTAGAAGACGCTCGCCTCGTAGAAGACGCCCACCCCATAAAAGATGCCCACCTTGTAGAAGACGCACTCCCCGTAGAAGACGCCCACCTCGTAGAAGACGCTCGCCTCGTAGAAGACGCCCTCCCCGTAAAAGACGCCCACCTCGTAGAAGACGCCCTCCCCGTAAAAGACGCACACCTCGTAGAAGAAGCCCTCTCCATAAAAGATGCCCACCTCGTAGAAGACGCCCTCCCCGTAAAGACGCTCGCCTCGTAGAAGACGCCCTCCCCGTAAAAGACGCTCGCCTCGTAGAAGACGCCCTCCCCGTAAAAGACGCCCACCTCGTAGAAGAAGGCCTCCCTGTAAAAGATGCCCACCTCGTAGAAGACGCCCTCCCCGTAGAAGATGCTCGCCTCGTCGAAGACGCCCTTCCCGTAAAAGACGCTCGCCTCGTAGAAGACGCCCTCCCCGTAAAAGACGCCCACCTCGTAGAAGACGCCCTCCCCGTAAAAGACGCACACCTCGTAGAAGAAGCCCTCTCCATAAAAGATGCCCACCTCGTAGAAGATGTGTTCCCCATAAAAGACGCCCACCTCGTAGAAGACGCCATCCCCGTAAAAGACGCTCGCCTCGTAGAAGACGCCCTCCCCGTAAAAGACACTCGCCTCGTAGAAGATACCCTCCCCGTAAAAGACGCCCACCTCGTAGAAGACGCCCTCCCCGAAAAAGACGCTCGCCTCGAAGAAGACGCCCTNAGACGCCCTCCTCGTAGAAGATGCCCTCCCCGTAAAAGATGCTCACCTCGTAGAAGACGCCCTCCCCGTAAAAGACGCCCACCTCGTAGAAGATGCCCTCCCCGTAAAAGATGCTCACCTCGTAGAAGACGCCCTCCCCATAAGGACGCTCGCCTCGTAGAAGACGCCCTCCCCGTAAAAGACGCCCACCTCGTAGAAGAAGGCCTTCCTGTAAAAGACGCCCACCTCGTAGAAGATGCCCTCCCCATAAAAGATTCTCGCCTCGTAGAAGACGCCCACCTCGTAGAAGATGCCCTCCACGCAAAAGACGCTCGCCTCGTAGAAGACGCCCTCCCAGTAAAAGACGCCCACCTAGTAGAAGACGCCCTCCCCGTAAAAGACGCCCACCTCATAGAAGACGCCCTCCCTGTAAAAGACGCTCGCCTCGTAAGTGACGCCCTCCCCGTAAAAGACGCCCACCTCGTAGAAGAAGCCCTCCCCGTAATATCCACTCGCAAGCTGTACACGTAGAAGATGCCCTCCTAGTATAAGACGACGTCCGCTTGCTAGTTATCCACTCCCAAGCTGTACACGTAGAAGACGCCCTCCTAGCATAAGACGACGTCCGCGTGCTAGTTATCCACTCGCAAGCTGTA
>NQII01002066.1:0-11459 GCA_002778355.1 Clitarchus hookeri
AATATACTGCTCGCAAAAAGTTCAGCATATTCCCCGCTGCTCACAAAAAGTTTAGCATATTCCCCGTTCGCCAACTAATACGTGATAATTTTGTTTCTAGTAGGAGTGGACCATACCTACGTTGTGTTAATCATGTACACATGACATCTTCCCCTCCAGCTACATGCGTATCGCACGTAAGTAAACACAGTAGGTTCAACCCCAGGCCTTGAAAAGAGCCGCTGTTGAGGAATGGGACAATTTGCCTCCGGGCATGCTTAATGATCTTGGTATATNGCCTTGAAAAGAGCCGCTGTTGAGGAATGGGACAATTTGCCTCCGGGCATGCTTAATGATCTTGGTATATTGGCATGCCTCGTCGGCTACAAGCGTGTCTCGGGAATCGCGGAGGTCCTACACGTTATTTAAGTTTGTCAATGCATCTGAGAAGACCTTTTTGTTGTTATTGAGACTGATGAAATTTCTTTGCTTACGCTGTTTTTTCGTTTATGCCTTTTGTTTGTTTCATACTGGGATGATGTAAACGGATATTGTGTTTTTACCCCCTTTATGTGCTATTAGGAGTGCAACATGAAATGTAAACTACTTTTATTCAATATAACGTCATGAAATCTGATATATGCTAAACTTTTTGTGGTCAGTATAATATTTTCATAAAACTCTCCCGATGTTCTGGTTCCGTTAGATGTTGCGACATGTCCATGAGGTCTTTCTTCTTCTTAGAAATATGCAGAGTTGCTAAATAAAAACGTGGTAGATCACTGCAACTAATCTTACTCGGAGTGGCAGGGAAAACACCGCCTGAGACGTAATGCCTAAGCAAGTTGCGTGATTCCCTTCCAAAGCGTGTGACAGGATCATCAGCACTAAGAAGTTATCTTCATCCAAAAGTCTGCACATTTTTCCTCTTATTTCCCGGTACAACTTGCGGATCTGCGAAGTCAGACTGGTTCATTTCAAAGAACTGTTCAGCTTGGCATTAGAAATGATATTCGTCCAATAATAAAACATATTCTGTAAATGTAAAATCCCGATCGCACGGCAAGAAACAAGATCAAGTGTTTAGAAGTGGCACCAGTTTTCCCAGGACGCCTTCCTTCCGACTCGTGCAAGTTGATAAACGTGAGCATCTAAAGTGTCTGGTCATTATAATTTAAATTGTTAAACTAGCTTTACAAATCAAAAACTGATGAAAGTAGATATTACTACAAAGTAATTCTACAAGAAGCTGAACAACCTCGTACACTGGTTGACTGGTCGGGGACACATAAACGTCGTCCCCTTTGCCTCGGTTCAATACTTAAGAGTTTCCACACTATAACTTTTACTAACAAATTATTTGTCATTTTACAAATGCTTGTAACAGTACAAAGATTTCTCTTGTAAAACTACTCGTTTGTAAAACTACAAGGGCCGTGTTTGTAATATACCTCAAGAGATGTTTGTACTATTCTGACCCGTATCCACGAGCTTCAGCAAAATGGCGGACAGTGAACAACGTAAAACAGCATATAGCTGTTTGTGCACAAAATATGGGTGATGTAAAGTTTAGTTGCGCGAAAAAAAATATATATTGCATGTTTGAATAACGTGAAATACTTAAAACAACTCAAATAATCATTATAAAATAACAATTTCAATAAAACGTGACCGTAATATTCATTAACTGTTCATGTTTCCTAGCTAAACAGAACTCTTACATCGGCTCTCAAGACCTCGTTGTTAAAAGCCGTCCAAATCTCTCAACTCAACAACAGAACTCTTAGAATGAAATAAACGTAATCTTCTTAATCTAATAACTTCCCTAATAATTTGTAGGTACTTGAAGCTATATTTACAATAAAAATAACTATTAATTAGATAAGTCAACTTGGTCTTGTCGTTAAAGGTGCAGGTTGGTAATACAAGAAACGTGGGTTCTAGTACCCGTGCTGACAGAGTGTATTCTTTTTTTCGTAAATTATATGTTGAATTTTTTTTTCTACTTATTCTTTGTTATTAAACAATAACATTTGTTTTCTATATGACAATAATGTAAGCTGTAACACAAGGCTATCATTTGTAATATTACAAATACATGTTTAGCAGATTTTACAAGAAAACTGTTTGTAATTTTACAAAAGGATTTTCTTGGCAACTGGGTTTCTAAGAATTTTTCTTGTAAAATTACAAAAAAAAAATTTAGAATGCAGTGTGTCTCAAAACCGTTTGTGCTTTCTACCGTTCCATCTCACGATGTTCAGCGAAAGTTTACGATTATTTACTCTCTATACCACTTAGAAATACATTAATGTTTTTTGGTGATAAACGAATCGCGAAACAAAACACAACTCTCAAGTCAAGGAACCAAGTAGTAACCTCCTCTGCAGTGTGACCAACGTCCAACTTAACAAAATCCATAGTTTTTCCACTAACATAACATGTGAATCGTTTCTTTAACCATTTTTTGCTATCTATAGGGTTTCGTTTGAAAGCTAACTAAGAACACTGTTTTATCCAGCGGGTTATAAGAATATTTTCCCAATAAATACCGTTTTGGTATTTAAAAAAAAACTAACATGCATCTTTTCCCAGCCATTTACCGCCTTTAGCCACTTTACATGTTAACATTTTCCTTTCAAACATTATTTTTCCCTTTAACCACATTTTAAAGTAATAAACAAAGAGTGTATATTTCACCAAATTCGGAAGTTAACGTCTAAGGCTAAAATAAAATATATTTATTGACCTTTTATTGCAAATGAGAGGGCTTTCTAAAGTGCTCACTTTACCGTTAACAGCCTACAGCAGAAATTTCCTGCGGGTGTGGGAACCCAGGGCTGTCGGAATTCCTTCGCCATGCGACAAAGGGAAATTTTTAAAAAACGAGCACGTATAATGTGCCGCCTTATAAGGCCCGCGTAGTATGATGATATAACCAGGCGGGAACCAGGCGGCAAGGCCATCCGGTAACAGGAATGCTCTCGCACGCGGGAATGAAAGTGATGCATCGCTCNAGGCGGGAACCAGGCGGCAAGGCCATCCGGTAACAGGAATGCTCTCGCACGCGGGAATGAAAGTGATGCATCGCTCCTTCCCCGTCAGTCCGAAGGCGCGTGCCAGTGTGAGGCGCTTTCGAAAGCGATTCAATGCCCGGCTTAGCTCAGTCGGTCAAGTTCAAGATCAAACACTGCCCGACAAATGCACACTGAGTTTCAAGCTGCCACTTATCATCACTGATATTGCAGCTGGCTGAAATGTTTGTATTCTAATGAATCAAATATTATAATATGAATTTAACCATGATATCCGAAACTTATCGTTTCACGGTAGATAATATTGTATATAATAAAATATATGTCTAAATAATTTGACTTTAAAAAAAAGTATAATTTACTGTAACTATCGAAATTCAACTTATTTTTAAATGAAAATAATAACAAAATGAAAAAATTGCACTTTGTGGCTAAAGATACAAATTTATTTTCCTGGCGAAAATTTTTTTTTAGTGTCAAATAATCATAGATACTTCATGTCCTTAACGAATGGGTCATTTTGAATCTAAAAAGCGAAAGTTTCTTCAGGAGATAAAAGGTCACTCTGATATATGATGTCTACTGTATTTCTAAAGTAGGCCTAGCATTGAAGTTAACATCTACTGAAATCCTGCTGAAGCAAACTGCTTAAAGTAGTACGGGGTAATATAAATAACCCAGTAAAATATTTTGAACCTGAAGCAGTAAGATGTTTTAAATATATGGTTGATGAATTATTGTTATTCGCCATCCTAAAAGTATTTAAAAGCTTACAGTGCAGATAAAAGAAAACATAATGAGTACACTGTATCCTATATACTCCAGTATAACTAAATAGTTAAAAAGTTATTATTTGTTTATGTGTATTGAAAAAAGTAACGTGGTTTTAACACATTTGGGAAGTGGCAAGGGTTTGGTGAAAGAGGGGGAGGGGGGTTGCAATACACGCGTGTCTTCAACAAAAATGGTGTCCTGCCTGAAATATTGTGTGGCCGGAAAGCTTCGAGTGAAAATATTGAAAATATTGGACGCACAAATAAAAGATAATCCAGTAGTAAAATTCTGATTTCTCTTATAAGAAACATTTTATGGTGGATCATTTGTTCAACGGGCGACATCTCTTCGAAACGTCAGATCTACTAAATCCCACTATTTTAAACTGGGCAAGGGTAATGACAGAACATGCCGCCGAAGAGTTCAAAGAAATTAAAAAAAAAGTAAATAAAAATTATTTAGCCAAAAGATTGTATCTCCATCTAATCAAAACAAGGCAGAGAGCAAAAGCAGAATATCTCCAACATGTAACGGCAGAGGCAATCTAGGATTGGCAAATAATTAAGCGGGAGGGTGTGGGAAGAAAACAGGGAGTGGTGTGGAGGGGAGAGGTTTGGGCGGCTCTTAACATCGGGGCGTTGAGAGCCTATGAGGGTGAAGCGAGTTGGGCATGGAGCAGAGCCGGAATGCAAGGGGTGGGGGAAACGAGAGATCCCTAAGAGAGCACGCCGACCATCGGCATCGTCCGGCACGATTCCCACGTGCTAAAACCCGGGGGCGGTATCGCCGGGAATTGAACTCAGCCTTGGTGGGAGGCAATTAATCTAACCACAACATCACTGTAGCCCCAGAAATAGGGATGATGATAAAAGACAGACGAGCTAGGGGCTCACAAAATGAATCCGAATTGGAAAACAGCTAACGAACTGCGAGGGAAAAAAAGAGACTTAAACTTCTGACTAGTTGCTACTAATGTTTGAGAAGGTTTTGTTATTTTTATGAGAGTTAATAAACTTCTCTGAAGTCCTATTTTCAGTCACCAGAGTGTAGGTACCTATCAGCTTAAGAGGAAATTGATTGTTACTGATTGGAAAGTGCCTTTTAACGTCCCCCGTTGTTATGCCTGAAGGCTTATCAGGGGACGGCTTACAAACTAACTTATGACCTAACTTAAGCTATCAACATGCCTTTCCTGGGATTCGAACCCCGAACCTCCCGCTCACCAGTCCGGCGGCGCACTAACCGACTGCGCCACGGGAGGTCGTCTCTGTAGAAGAAATGACTTAAAATGGTTTCGTTGGGCGAGAAGACAAAATTTTAATTAGCTTCAGTGTACGGAGTTGTCACAAAGTTCCAAAAGACCTAACCAGTTTATTATGTGAGTGTCGGAAGTCTTTTATATGATTTGACGAAGAATTTCGCGAATTTATGGCAACCGTAGGTTTTACAGTACAAATAACTGGGGCCTATTTTCAACTATGTGATGGTAAACCACAAATAATAAGCCCTAGACGTTCGTGTCCTAAGTTTAACTTATATTAATAAGTGTAATAGATTTACTCAGAAAGTTGAAAGCAGGACCACATGGCTAGGCCTACCTATGTCGTCTTTCAACCCTAAGCAATTATTTGCTCCATAAAGTCTGTAATTAATATTTAGGTTTTCTTAGTTACTTTTTTATTAAACTTAGAACACACAAGATTTTATAAAGGTTTTTTATAAGGTTGCCAATCAGTTTTCCAAATTTGAACTTGGTTACTTTTTAAACATTTGTTTATTTATTCCCAGACGATTATGGCTGCTATAGTTCTTGTATTATTCATACAGAAATAATTCTGTTTACCTTAAAACTATTAGCATAACAGAAGGCTACAGTCACCCCTAAGCCTTTGGTAAGAATATATATAATCCATACTTTTCAAACACAAAGACACAATCGTGTCTCTTAATTTCATCATAATTTGTACCACCCCCAATATAATTTTCTTCGACACTATAAATGATGTCGCTATCTTGACAATGTGCTTCCACTAATTATATTGATTTTGCACGAGTTAGATTGATTTATTAGATTCCAGTAAATCATAATAAGAATACCTTGTAGATTTTTTATGAGAGTCTTCTTAAGGCAATACTGTGAAACTGATTTAACATTCATGGCACAATTGTACAAAGAAGGCAGTATTTAGTTTAGAGTATTTTGAGGTCTATTTAATGGCTTAAATATAACTGAGAAATGTTTGAAGAATTATTGTTTGAGAAGTACTTGGTGAATATTTGAGGAAAGAATTAGTATAGAATAAAAGTTTAAGGACTGCGTGACTGAGAAATGAGGCATATCTGAGTAATGTTTAAGGATTGAATGTTTGAGGAACGAATATTTGAAGATTGTTTCATGAATGAATTCTCAGGAATGCTTGAGGAATGTATGTTTAAGGAATGAATAAGAGTAGATCGGAAATGATACTTCCAGGACAAGGGCTGGGAGGCCGTGGCGCTGTCCGCTATCTTGGATGATTTTACAGCCACCATGTTAGATTCCACCTTTGTCAGCCATCTTGTTTCCAGTTGCCATCTTGTTTCCAGTCGCCATCTTGTTTCCGTCCACCATCATGTTACCGGCCGCAATTTTGTTCCCCAATCATACCTTCACATCTGTCGCGTGCGCTCCATATGTTCTCTCGTCGTCCTTTAGAGTGCATCACTGATCCCTATAATGATTATTATTGCTGCTAGAGTGTGCTACTGTCGTGCGCCATTTTGTTTCTACTTGTCCTTCGTTCAACTTTCGCCTGCTAGGGGCGCTGGTGTCACGCTCGCTCGTCTCGCTCGGCCGCTGTGTTGGTTCAAGAGTTGGCCACTGGGGCACTGCTTTTTTACTTAATTTTCGCAGATCTCGAAATGTCGTTTGGATGAGGGCGGGATTGAACCGCCGAAACTTGGGGTGGCATTCAGACGCCTTAGCTCTCTCGGTTATCGGACATATGCTGGGACAAGGGTTTCAAAGTATATGTTGTATCATGTGTATGGGGAAAAATTATATTTAAAAAAAGAGATTAAATAATNTTATTATTTTCATATTACTATTTACATCAAAGACATTTATTTATCTTCAGTGAAGTTTCTTGTTGTGTATACTGGTCATCAATCCTCCCCCCACCACAACCCCCCACCACTCCATGACCCTCCTGGACCTCTGTCCCTCACCTCCTCCTAAAACCCAACATCCCCACCTACTCATTCCCCACCCCAAACCCCACTTAAACTCACCCTCCTTTCCAGCCCATACCTATTTTCCCATTGGCTCGTTTGTCAGAGCCAATCAGGCACCTTCGCCTACCTCCTTATTTGCACTCATATACCAGCGTATAAAAGGCCTCGGAAACCTGGCCGCCGATGCACCCAGGTATACGCCTACTAGATGATTGCACGCCTAATTAAAACAAGAAATGCTGGACGAAGTAATTCGCAAGCAAACCGAGCGTTTTTATCAATAAAGTGAGAAACATACAAATCCTCTCATAACTGCCCTTGGGGATTATGATATTGACTTAAATAAGCGCTATAAGCGACCCAAATCGCTTCTAGCGCACAGGGCCCCTTAGCCCTGCGTGTAAAACACAGCCAGGCCAATTATGTTAGCACCTGCGCAGTTTTTAGGTTACAATTATATATGTACAGAGTTAATGAATACGAGATATGTATGTTTATAAGTAGTTATGTATAGTTAAGTAATTAGCAGCTGTATGTCTGTATGTCTGACCTTCAGTCAATTTTTGTGTGCCGTGGCACAAATAAAATACGTACAAAATGAGTAAACAAATTATATATTTTGACAATAAAATATACATAAATCCATATGTAGCACCCTTGATATTCTTGATATTAAACTTGAAAAAAAAATAGATGAAAGTTTAAATAATTCTTTTTTTTCTAGCTTCAGATAAAATGATTAAAAATTTACATAATTTAGTAAATTTCTCTAAAAATTTGAATAATACAATCTGAATAATGATTAATGCCAAAAGAAATACAGCAATTAATTATCTAGAATGACTGTTGGAGCAATTATAAAGTAGGGCAGTAGTAAGATCCCAGTAAAGACTCATATTCATAAAACCAACACATTAAAAATTATGATATTATTGAAAAATACTATATAAAAGATTGAGATTTCAGCGGAGGCAGTCTAACGACCTGCCTAAGCTCCTACCAAATGAAAAACTACTGTATGATCACAATTAAAAACGTAGACAACAACTCAAAGCGGGATTAATATACACCATGATTATTTAAAAAAGGAATTTATTCTTGGGCAGCGAACAAAACAATACAATACGCCTTAAAACAGGCAAACACAGCAACACGAGGTCGTGAGACCGGGAGCCTTGACTCCCATAATTCACAGGGTGTTTGTAAAAAAATGCATCCCGACACATACTGAAACCATTGCGTCGGCGGCGGGGCGCCGTGTAGCTATGTTTTGTTGGGCACCGGACCCGTATTAAGGCTGTTTATTTGGGGTTACCTATTTTAAAGTTAAGTTACGTGTTTTCTCGGAGGGGAAGTGGAACTCCCCTCTAGCCTGTCTGCTGGAGTGAATGTCAGTGTCGTGATGTCTGTCTGACATGTTGGTCTGTTGTGTGCAAGTCTGCTAATTAATTTCACATGTAATGTGTAGGCGAGTCCCTAGTCTCCTGGTGCAGCCCACCGGGTACGTTTCATCACGTGATCATGTAGTGAAATTCGAAAGAAAGATTTTTCTTCCCATATATATATATATTTATATATATACAGTATGTATCTAAATTCGAACGACAAACTTCGGCTGCAGGTTAATCACGAAAAAAGAATGTGAAAACATGTATACGACATATGGTCTAAATCAACTCCCAAGGGCGGTACACGTCTTTGAAATTGGATCTGACACACCAGATTATTACAGATATCGGAAAAAATACGTAAGATGGAACATTGCGTTTCTGTATAATGTGCAAGTGTAAAATGATCGACAAACACCACAATACCTGTCGCTGTCAACCAATCAATTAATGGAAATAATAATAGTTACCACTCTTATTGCAAACCAATCGACACGACGTGGTAGCATGTGTGGGATCTTATTGATGGAATATGAATCCGTTTATGCATATTGACGAAAAAGTTTGCCTTGAGTAAATACCATGAAGCCCAGTGTTTTCGATTAATTCTAGTTTGGAATTTCAAAAGAATTTTGTTCAGAACCTGGCAGGCGGGCAACACGCACAACGGTCAATAACGAATGGTTGCAAATATCAAAGGGACAAGATAACAGAGAGAGAGAGAGAGAGTTACATAACGGTGGCGTTGATAAATGCCATAAATCTCAATAATTCTAAAGAATAGCACATCACACTACATCTGTCTGTGTGCTATTTCCATGGCGAGAGACTCGAGATTGCGGAATGAATTTTGGCGTACCAAGCATGAGTATTGAAATAACAGAGGACACCACCGTAATGCGTGCATTAATGTAGCGTTTACAGTAGTAATCGATAATTGTATGACGACATAAATGTCCATACCACAGTTACCAAATGTCTCTTCTGTTTAAGAATCGACTTGTGTGTGTTGTGATCGTCGTTGAGGTGTACGTTGTAAATCGACTTTGTGAAATGGTTATCATGGCCGACTCGTATACGAGGCTGGTGCGGGTAAACACCGTTTGGATGCAGGTATCACAACACGGTTGCGTGAGGGTTGGCGTCATACAGTTACATGGAGGATTTGTTGTCTATCATAACGGTCTATCATGTAGGCCGCCACACAACACACACCATCGTCAAGTAGAGTGTCTTTGGCCTAGGTGACCTGTGATATGTTCAGTCATTTACTCAGCCGAAACCATTGTACTAGTGTTTGGTGGAGTGGAACAGATGCTTAGTTGGAGTATCGCGAAATAGATAGTTTTACATGGCCTGAAATGGCTGACATTCACCTTGTGTATGGGGCCGCGCAGTGAAACAGTAGAGCTGCAGCACGCATGTACAGGGAAAGGTATCCAAACAGACGTGTGCCACATCATTCAACGTTCACAGCCACTGTTAGGAGGCTTCACGAACAGGGTACATTTACGGTGAGCAAAAAAGTCACGCAGTGTGTTTACGTGACGTCACAGCGATCATCGTACACTGTGAAACCGGGCGTACTTGTCCCAGTAACGNAGTCACGCAGTGTGTTTACGTGACGTCACAGCGATCATCGTACACTGTGAAACCGGGCGTACTTGTCCCAGTAACGTACATGTTCCAGGTTTACAGGCCTAGTGCTGGCCGTCCAAGGTCAGTACGAACACCTCACTTTGAGGAGGAGGTGTTGCGGAGTTTCCATGAGTTTCCGTCTACCAGCAGCCATCAAGTGGCGCATGCGGTCTGCAATGGACACATGACTGTGTGGAGGGTTGTGCATGAACAGCTGCTCCATCCATATCGCCAACATGAAGTGCACCATTTGAAGTCTGAAGACTACCCAAAACGTTTACAGTTCGTGCAGTGGTGTTCACAACGATGTGCAGTAGAGCCACATTTCTCAAGTGACGTGTTGTTTACCGACGAAGCCCAATTCACAAAAGAATGTGTGTTGACGTCTCGTAACAGACACGTATGCGCGGAGGCGAACACTCACACGCCCTTCATCCGCAATTACCAGGAGCAATTTGGCGTTAACGTATGGTGTCGTATTATAGATGACAGTTTAATTGGTCCATACATGTTGCCCTCTCACTTAAATGCTGATCGGTATCTCGTGTTTTTTGGAACAGATTTCGCCAGAGTTGCAGGAAGACGTTCCACCAGGGATTCGACAAGAAATGTGGCTGCAGTATGACGGTGCACCACCGCACTTTGGTGCATATGTTCGAGAGTATATTGACACTACGTTTCCTGGTAGATGGATAGGCTGAGTGGGCCGATTTATGGCCTGTGAGGTCCCCAGATATTATTTAAATCTTGTTCATTTAAATTAGATAAGGTGGGACAATATGCAGCCATCATTTAGATTTGAGTATGGTTACTTTTAATGTTTATTGTTGTGGCTTCAATCTGGCTTAAACCATTTATATTATTTATGGCTTAAACCATATATACTTGATGGTGATGGATGTTATTTTTAATTATTGTAGCTGTTCCTCCTCCTTTCTGATTCCTGTCTGATCTGTATATATTATATCCTGAAAAATTATTTTTTACCGATTATTAAGTCTTGTTTCAGTTTTAAAAGCTGTATCAATTCCATATTTTATTAGTTGTTGTTGTAATTCATATATCTGCGATTTGATACCTTAGGCATTCCAGTTTAATAGTTTTAGTGTGTATTCTGTTTTAGTGTTAGCCATTACTGCGGGAGAGTAGCTAGTGCCTGTATCAACAGTAATTGCTTGTCAGTAAGTGTTTGTGCTGCCCTAATGGGGCCGAAATACGGCCGCATGTGTGTCATTAGTTCTGCGAAGTGCGTATCGCCAAGTAATTGTGTCATGTAGTGTGACACCTAGACCTCCATCCAGTTGGGGGTAGCTATTCTGGGGTCTCCAAGAGAGGAGGACGTCTGTTTGGCTGCTGTGCGAGCCTTGTTGTCGTCCGTCCCCGCTGCCCAAGGGCTGGGCCCCGCCCGCGCCCGGAGCACCCAGAGAGGACC
>NQII01002066.1:16075-38279 GCA_002778355.1 Clitarchus hookeri
GGTCCAGGTGGGAATCCATACGCCTGGTTGATGAGCATGTGTACTATCGTTGGAGCACCGGCACCACCAATGATGCACAGTAGACACTTCACGTCCTACGCGTTGGGCAATTCTTTGGAAGGATAATACAGCCTCCCTCAGGCCCACAATACGACCTCGTTCAAAGTTCGTACATTGCACACAGTATGCTCGTCTATGCCATCGTGGCATGTCTACAATGCTTACTACACACAGGCCTATGCTTGAAACAGGAGACTACTTTTTCACCGAGTCAACTACAGTTATATTGGGCTCAGCGGTGTTATGCCTAGTACGCGGTCCCTGCCCTGTCCACAGCACAGCACTGTTTATCATTGCATGTACTGTCCTCTATCAGTCAGTGCCCCATGCGCATATGATGTCTCTACGTCACCACTTTAGTGGTGTTCATTTTTCATTTTCCACCATTGTATTTGGCAAAACAGCTGTTCGGTTACGGGTTGAGGTCGTGAATTTTGCGAATTTCTGTGGCAGGCTGGACCTCAAGCTCGTTTACGCAACTGCCACTGTCATGTTTGGGTCGCAGTTATTTTGACATACTCTAGACGAGTCTCAGGCAAGTAAAAAGACAGGAAGAAATGAAGAGTTCATATCACGTCTAGCCAAGATGAATTAAACAGAAAAGTGTCTGACGCCGTTAAAACAGCCAATGAATAAGCAAATGACACCCCGAGTATGTAGAGTATTAACAAATCTATGCTGCTGCGAAATGAATTCGTGAAATTCACATACCTCCAGTTGCGGGACGTGGGAATCATGTACTCTTCTGATATATAGTCCATCTATATGGTCTAGCCACAGAGTATTTAAGAATACAGAGGTGAAACAGCTGCTTATTCCGTGAACTTCAGTTGCACACGCCAGCAAAATGGTGTCACTGTTAGCCAATCAGCGCCTGGTAATTAGTCGCCGGGCGGCAAACCAACCAATGTAGGAACTTTATCTGCTCGCAGTAGCCAACCAGACGCAAGATCCACTTCCAGACACTCGTATAGCCAATCAGAGAATGGATTCGCCCACATCAAAGAAACAACCACGCAATTTTGTCTCTGTGTAATTATTTACTCTGTGCGCTCTAAAAACTAAACAGTTAAAATTGCTCAAAAATCGCATAATTTTGATGAATATCTGTTGAAAATGCTCCCCTTGAATCAGGTAGATAGGTACGGCATAACGTTCCGTCGACAGCGAGGTTATTAGAGACGGAGCAAATTGTTAAGACGAGCGGTAACAGGTAAGGAAACGACCATAGCCTGCAGTAAGAAAACATCCCAGCACTTGCTTGGATTTATTTCGGGAAGCCATGGAAATTGTAAACCAGGACGGCCGGACCGGGATTCGAACCCAGGTCCTCCGGAATGTAAGTCCAACGTTTAACCACTGCACCACCTCACTCGGTCACTCCAGTCCGCGTGGAGAAAAACCGCCCGTCACGTTGCATCACGAGAAGGTATATGCTTATTCACGGTAAACTTAGCACTTTCTAAAGCCCTGCTTGAGATATATTTGTATTCACGTTGTGTATTCTTCCTCTTTATGTAAAATTACCACTGCCATGCGCTCATCACTTCATTCGGCCGTCGCTCAAGCAAAATTGTGAAATTATTAAAAAGTAAATATTTTAAAATCTGTTAATTCTTACACTTGACGCAATATAAAAACAGAAAGCAAAATAAATAATTTAAGTTTTCGCACAAATGTTCACCTAACGCTTTAAATTCGACGTTAAAACATGGCACTACGTTCCTTCCATCGTTACCAACTTTTCTGGGCGCATGCCACTCAGCGCGTCAGTTAAATTATATGCAGGTAGAAGCAGTGCCTTTTTTCTAAGGTTGATTTCAAAAGTTGTCACTTTATCGTGAACAGCCTGTAGGGTCAGATGCTCTCGGCTGTCGATCGGCGTCCGAGACCCGAATTTTAAACACGCCGCGCCGAGAGGGTCCCACGGCGGCAAGGTCGACACACATTGCCGACCTCGGCGCGGGCGGGGGCAGAGGCACGAAAGAGAAAGTCCGGCTGGGCGACCAAACCTACAGCGAGGGACAACCGTCACCATGTACCGGAAGAAAGACGAACGGACACGCTTGGTCCATGCACAGAGGTCGTTTCAGAGAATGGGTTTGGATGGAACTGTGTGTGCATTTCCATTTATATTTATGGCGATAAACAATCAGAGAAATACAACAATAATTACTGTTACCTTTTCGTGGGTTTTTTCACACTTTTTATTAAGCCTATGAAGAATTAATCCATGTATAGCGTGTTTTATTGTTTCCTGAATATGCCGTGTACCGCAAGTGGTTTAAACTTGTGTTTTCACGAACTTGTTGAACATTGTAGTGGTGCAAGGATGCCAAAACTCGGGACGCCATTACACCGAACTTATTGCAATGAACTTCGAGTAGTACGTGGATGCCTACACTAGAGGCGTCAGTATACGTACTTAAAAAAAAAACTTAGCGGTGTTGCGTGGCTGCCTGCACTCCAGGCGCCATTCTACGAAATTTTTGTACGTATAACTGTTGCAAGGCTGCCTACACTCCGGGCGCCAGTCTGTTATACCCCGCAATTCTGAATTTAATTTAGAGTATGGAAAGTACAAGAGATAGATAATACTCTTTCTCCTCATTACTATAGCCGTCTGGCTGGAACCTTAAAATACTTATAATGATATTGTTTGTCTACGACATACGCAGCTCTCGGCTGACTCGTGGAACATTCTAGAACAATGATAAGAGCGTTGCTCAAAACACGCTGTGAATCAGAGCTCGCAGTTTGTGTGTTACCTTATTTGGAGCAATGTCGTCATAGGTGTAGTAAGGTGTGACTGCAAGCCAAGTGTGCCACGAGAGAGGAACCCTCATAAGAACTACACACACAGAGTTCCAGTAGTTAGGGTATGGCAGGCAACGATGATTTTCCCTGACCTCGTGACCCCTTCTGACAAAATGTACATATGCTGGTGACCCGGTGGTCCCAGGATCTATTGGCTTTCTTAGGCAGCTTGTGAAGGATGGCTGTTTAGCACAGAAGATATGTCTGCTGGTTGTGTAATTAATCATTTGTGTAATATTGTGTAAGAAGAATGCTTTAATAAAGGAGCTGTTCCAAGTCGACGTGAGTTTGGTCTCTTAGTACGAAGGCACCTACCCACTACGGCTGTAGCTAAGTCTTCTTCTCGGGAAGCTGATGGGGAGTTCATGAACGGTATAAAGTATATTTCCATATGCTGTGACTAGAAAGATAATCATACCTCAGGGACACAAGTCCACGAACTTATTGCACTTTGTAGTGGTGCGTCGTTGCCTTCACTCCGGCCGCCAGTCCACAACTTATTGAACATCGTGGTGGTGCGTGGCTGCCTACACTCGGAGCGCCGGTTCAAGAACTAATTGAACGGCGCGGTGATGCGTTTCTTCCTACACTCCAGGCGCAAGTCACGAACTTTTGTAATTCGTGGTAGTATGTGGCTGCCTACAATCCAGGCGCCAGTCCACGAACTTATTGAAAGTAGAGGTGGTGCGTGGCTGCCTACAANTATGTGGCTGCCTACAATCCAGGCGCCAGTCCACGAACTTATTGAAAGTAGAGGTGGTGCGTGGCTGCCTACAATCCATTCGCCATTCCACGAAATTATTGATTGTAGAGGTGGTGCGTGGCTGCCTACACTCCGGGTGCCAGTCCACGAACTTATTGAATGTTGTTTTGGTGCGTGGCTNGTAGAGGTGGTGCGTGGCTGCCTACACTCCGGGTGCCAGTCCACGAACTTATTGAATGTTGTTTTGGTGCGTGGCTGCCTACACTCCAGACGCCAATCAGTCTACGATTTGTGTAGCTGTGGTAGTATTTGGGGCGTTATGGCACCCCCTAACAAATTAGTTTTCTCTGATTTGAAAGTCTGCGAGAACACGTGAGAAACCAGTAATCCAAACTTAAGAAATTAAGGAGGCGATATTCCTCGCAAAAGTTGACGTAAATTCGTAGACACGATGCAGATAAATTATTTATGTAAAGACGAAGAGAGAGGAGCCTAAACACAATTATACTTGCTCAACCATCCGAAGTGAATTTACTGCAAGCGATTCGCCGTGGTTACGAAAGCGTGTGTCGACTGGTCCGCTCGCAGTTACCTTTACGTTAACTTTCCGGCCGCAGCAGAGGTGACCATGAATGCCTACAAAAGTCTGTTCGAGCCCAGCAGAAACTATTCCGCGAGCACTTAGCTGACAAACCTCGAGACAGTTGCGACTGCTCAAACGAAACCTACACACGGTAAGTAAGTAGGGCAAGAAGATACACCTAACACCAAAATGACCATAACACTGTAAATACTGTTGAGAAATGTATAATATTGGTATACAATAAACATCATACATTTCCGCAACTATTACTACCACTAACAGTTTCACAACTTTGCATGTACGATATCTTTAAATTATTTTCCTAAAGATGGCACACTCTATCATCTTGCCCATCTACTAGGGCAAGATCATATTTGCAGACAGCACTTTCTAAATTCTTATTACTGGCCTGTTTTATGAGTACACTTCACAGATAAATTTTCCTCTCCCTCTGTAGTCTGTACAGCTATCGTGGTACCACATTTTTCAAGTATACCTCTGTATCTAATCTTCAGCAGGTGGATCTTCATACACCCCAGAGAATTGTGGACATGCTGTGCGGCTGATTTAGAGGCTGGCTTCTTTTTTACTTTATAGTTTTGTTCTTCTTTGTTCTTTCTTGTTCTTTGTTTTATGGGAGAGCTTGTCAGTACTTCACACCTCAGACCACGTTCTCTTCTTTATATCTTCAGGAGCACAATGTGGAAAAGGTTTCAACTGTTCAGGAGAGACGGCTCCGGCTGTGTTTGGAGAAGTTCCGGGTGGTTTTGGTGATAGAGCTCCTGCTGTCGATGTAAAAACGTCCAGCTCTTCTGTCGATGTGGAAGGTCTTGGCTGTTCTGGAGATAATGCTCCCATTCTGGAAGCTGATCCATTCGAAGATGTAGAAAGACACATGTTTGACAAAAGGGTTCCTAAAGAAACTGCACTAACAGGAACAAAAGGAAGTTCTGTCGNGATGTAGAAAGACACATGTTTGACAAAAGGGTTCCTAAAGAAACTGCACTAACAGGAACAAAAGGAAGTTCTGTCAAGTTCTTATCATCTAGACACCGATATGTTACCATGGAAGGAGCAAAATCAGCTTATGTGAAGATGTCATTATTAAAACGAAAAATTCCAGTTTATCTGAAACCAGATATTGCATTCTGCATAGTAGCTGCCTTGCAGTATGCGAAACCAAAGAGNGATGTAGAAAGACACATGTTTGACAAAAGGGTTCCTAAAGAAACTGCACTAACAGGAACAAAAGGAAGTTCTGTCGAGTTCTTATCATCTAGACACCGAAATGTTACCATGGAAGGAGCAAAATCAGCTTATGAGAAGATGTCATTATTAAAAGGAAAAATTCCAGTTTATCTGAAACCAGATATTGCATTCTGCANGAAAAATTCCAGTTTATCTGAAACCAGATATTGCATTCTGCATAGTAGCTGCCTTGCAGTATGCGAAACCAAAGAGTTTTGGAATCAGTCTTTCTGTAATAGTTTTACCAGGGTTCGTGGTGACCATCCAATTGTCACAGGCTGTATTGTAATACGTCTTCAGAGGCCCGAAGAAACTGATGTCCAGTGGTTGCAGCTTATGACTGCAGTGAAGCGGAAGACTGACCATTGCAATTACATTTTCTCTGCAAAAGTTAACTGCAGCAAGATAAATGTGATAAGAGTGGTTGTCGACTATTAACACAACTGGGTATTCTTTAGATGACTTTATAAATTTAAAAAATGCTCTAAATATTCAACAAATAACTCTTGTGTCATCCATCACTTCTATTGACAAACAGCCTTGGTTCCATGNCTGCAGTGAGGCGGAAGACTGACCATTGCAATTACATTTTCTCTGCAAAAGTTAACTGCAGCAAGATAAATGTGAGAAGAGTGGTTGTCGACTATTAACACAACTGGGTATTCTTTAGATGACTTTATAAATTTTAAAAATGCTCTAAATATTCAACAAATAACTCTTGTGTCATCCATCACTTCTATTGACAAACAGCCTTGGTTCCATGTGGGGCACCCTCAGTCATCTCAGGGAAATGTCGTTTTAAAGCAAACATTAGCATAGGCGGAAGAAAGTATCCAGATACATTGCACGCACATGTTATTGTTACTGTTTTCCCTCTTTCAGCACGTGTTGCCCAACTTGTTTTCGGCCGTTTGGGCTTAGAACTTTCGATGGACTGTGAACTGTTGACAGGCAAGATACATCTACATTAAAAATGCTGTCATCAGTTAACCAATAGCTGCTGTATGTTTCTTTAAGAAAATCATAAAATCGATTGACATTGACGTTGTTGAAAGCCATTGCTCAACTTATGCTTGTATCTTTTGGTTTCCTTGTGAGAGTTCAGGATGTCATCGCATGAACCCCAGAATCCAATATTTTCCCACCATTCACTTTGTTCCGCTAAAGGGATGGTCAAGATTATTTATTTCTGCCATTTCAAAGCTAGTTCCCTCAGGTTTTGGATGTTAAGGCCAAAAAACCTTGATTCATTTCCATGCAGTACTCCACTAATTGCAACTCTATTGCTTCCGGAAATACATTACTAAATCTTCCAGAATGGTCCGGCATCTTCATATCCGCATGTGCCAACTTAAAATGCCAAAATAATGTCATCTTAGGAATTGCATACCCACTGGCCGCAGCACTGAGGGACAGGGTTTACTCAATCACTGATGACACAGAAATCTTCATTAATTATCTCGACCACTGACCGCTACTAGTCTTCCTCTTATACTGTCGTATCATCTGGCCTGAAATAAAGAACCTAGCCTTAATAAATAGTTTTACAATAACTGAGGCACATTACAATAAATACACAGTAAAAATCCACGACACTGCCTAAGATCGACTGATTTTACGTTGAATCAGCAAGGACTGTTTTAAAACTGATATATCACTTATATACTATAAATGTTTTTGCTACTTTGCAATAAAATATTTAAATATATAAGATATTAGAAGTTGTATTGATTTTTAGACAAGCAATTATTTAAATTGAAAAAGATTAAAGTTGCAACGAAATGTAGACTTTTACAAACATTTTTATACACGCAAACACCAAATATTGGTTAAAAAATGTTTCCATCCTGACAGTAAAATGATTACAGCCCTACTGTCGGAATTCAGTAATTTGTGCCTTAAGGCCTACATGTTAACACATTTCGACTTGTTAAAGGGGGTTGATGGGATTTTTTTTAGTTAAATAGAGGTATTTGTCCNGCCTACATGTTAACACATTTCGACTTGTTAAAGGGGGTTGATGGGATTTTTTTTAGTTAAATAGAGGTATTTGTCCATTTTTTTTTAATCACAGCTTCGATCTGCGATAGTTAACACATAGTTATCCTATGCCGTGACACAAATAATATACGTACAAAATGAGTTAACAGTTAATATATTTTGCCATTAAAATATACATAAAGCNCCTACATGTTAACACATTTCGACTTGTTAAAGGGGGTTGATGGGATTTTTTTTAGTTAAATAGAGGTATTTGTCCTTTTTTTTTAATCACAGCTTCGATCTGCGATAGTTAACACATAGTTATCCAATGCCGTGACACAAATAATATACGTACAAAATGAGTTAACAGTTAATATATTTTGCCATTAAAATATACATAAAGCCATATACGGCGCCCTTGATATTCTTGACATTAAACTTGACAAATACGCAAAAACTACAATCATTATTTTCTTTCTAGATCAACATGAATTGATTAAAAAATTAACATAATTTTTGTAAATTGCCCTCAAAATTGGAATAATACAGACTGAAAAAAGTTTAATTAAAATATTTATAAATGCCAAAACAATTAAAGCAATTAATTGGCCGAACGACTATTGGAGCAATTATTATTAAAAACACTATATAAAAGATTCAGATTTCGGCGGAGGCAGTCAAACGACCCGCCTAAGCTCCTACCAAATGAAAAACTACCGTATGATCACAATTAAAAACGTAGACAACAACTCAAAGCGGGAGTCATAGACACCATGATTATTTAAAAAAGTAATTTATTTCTGGGCAGCGAACAAGACAATACAATACACCTTAAAACAAGCCAAGNGGCAGCGAACAAGACAATACAATACACCTTAAAACAAGCCAACACAGCAACACGAAGTTTTAGTTATAACCGAAACTAAATTTGGATTGGTGACTGAAACCACAATTTTGAAAGAAAAAAAAACACCAACATTACTGCTTACCCAAGACAAACACAGTTACGCCACACAAAACACTAAAACATTAAAAATANAAAAAAAACACCAACATTACTGCTTACCCAAGACAAACACAGTTACGCCACACAAAACACTAAAACATTAAAAATAGGCCATCTAACATACCAACTTTGTCCACGACTCACCATTTAATTTCCCTAACGCTCGAAGGCTGACGCGACGACACAAATTACAAGGAGCCCCATCACAGCTCCACGTCCATTGGACAAGTGCGGCGTTCTAATTCGTCGTAGAAAACTTCAGGCAACGCAGTCACGCGACAGCAGGACGTAAAATTGGCGGAGCGCGAGCTGTGAAACGACTAAATAAACTAGCTAAATAAAAAAAAGTTATGACGCACGAACACTGGGAAAATCAAGGGAGGGGGAACAGGGGTGGAAAGGGGAGGGGATCCGAGACGAGCAAAGAGTATACCACCGCGTCGAGTATAAACCAAGAAGGATGACTTGCGCGACGAGCGCTAGCATTGCAACTCCCACCCCAAAACCTGTGCTGTAGCAACCAGTCTCTGAAACTCTTGATAAAACATCCAACTCAATACACAGAGATAAAGCAGGTAGAAAGATCGTAGACACAGAAGTAGAAATTGAAGTGTAGTAGAAAAGGTCCATAAATAGATTAGGTTTCAAAGTAACACGTAGAACATTCCAGATTTCACAGTGATATCAGGAGTGATCAGCTCCTTCTTGAAGTTGTCCCCGGGGACGGTAGGCAGCCAAGTTCAAAAGCAACTCACCGTCAACAGGGCCTGTCTCTTCTCGAGCAAGAGGCACAGCATCACGCCAGCATCAGGGGGGTTGCGGTAGAAGAAACCATCTGAAGCTCTGCCTCATACAGCGGTCGACTCGAACAGCACCTCTGCAGTACGACGAAGGAGATGGAAGGTGGACTCAACGTGGCTCGGTGGGACGATGGGAACAAAGCAATAGAAAGGATTAGAAAGGGGGAAACACAATAACCAAAATGATACAGAACAAAAGGTAGGGAAACAATGTGCGTTTACAATATCAAGCAAGAACAGCCAAATGGCGCATACAGTCACATTATAATTGACAATTAATTGCATTGCTGATACGCCTTCAACTTAGACACATGCACATTTCTAAATGAGCGATTAGAACTGGGCGAAACAAGGCTAACAGTATTAGGACCTAGAAACTTACTAATCCTAAATGGACCAATAAATTTTGTTAAGAGCTTCCCAGCTATATCCTTTCCCATATCTGCCAACATGTAATTTTTACATAAGACNGACCAATAAATTTTGTTAAGAGCTTCCCAGCTATATCCTTTCCCATATCTGCCAACATGTAATTTTTACATAAGACCAGGTCCCCTAACTTGAAATTAACTGGCAACCTGCCCTGATCCATGTTAGCTATTACCTGCAGCTTCACTGCCCCGAGCCTACGGTGGACCTCCTTCCAATGACATGATTTCTTCACAGAGTCTTCAAATGGCCGTGNGACCAAGAAATTTTGTTAAGAGCTTCCCAGCTATATCCTTTCCCATATCTGCCAACATGTAATTTTTACATAAGATCAGGTCCCCTAACTTGAAATTAACTGGCAACCTGCCCTGATCCATGTTAGCTATTACCTGTAGCTTCACTGCCCCGAGCCTACGGTGGACCTCCTTCCAATGACATGATTTCTTCACAGAGTCTTCAAATGGCCGTGAGGTAAACAGTTCCTATGTTAGTACCAGTACGCTAGCACGTGAAAACTGCGATGTTTGGGATACAGCAGGACAGTCACCTAGCAGAATAGTGGTTTATAATCTAATTCCCAAGATGAATACCGTGTATTCTAAAAGGCGCGTGGTGGCGCCTGTTTCTTCGCAATTTGGTTATGTGCCAGTATGCAAATTGTACACCACTTCGGTAATAGTGTGCGCTGAAATTATTCAGAAACTGGACTTTACTTCTATATCTCCGGGTTGATGAGACTGGAAACAAGCCAATTATTGACACATCAGTGTTGTGACGAGCACCGTTAAAGGGAGTGTTTCTTACATATTAAATTGGTCGTAATTTTTGTAACAATTTCGATTTTATAAGTCATATGAACATTTTGAACATGATAGAGCATAAATTATTGCTTACAAAATTTTTATTTAGATAATAAAAGTAGAATGATTATGACGAGTCTGGGACATCGGCGTTCGGCGACGGAGCTTGGAGCTGTTAGTACTCTGTCATTCCGGTCCCGCGGCAGCCATCTTGTCGACCAAGTTGGATGTATGTGACCTTGACCATGACCTTAACCCCATTATCATGACCTTGAAAGTAGTTGTAAAATGTATGATCTGCATCAGGGACTGGGGATGGTGACGAGGGGATGAACTGGCGGCCATCTTGGATGATGTCATGTGGCAACCTCTTCCTCTGCTATTCCTTGTCAACATCGGCCATGTTTGATTTCCCCTCATGCTCGGTCATTCCTGGCCAATAGCGACCATCTTGGATGTCCGCACTTCATGCTCTTGCATTCCGAGTGTGGGGTTTACTCAGAGTCCTCCCAATATCCCTTATTTTCTCATGCTCTCTCATTCCTTNGGTTTACTCAGAGTCCTCCCAATATCCCTTATTTTCTCATGCTCTCTCATTCCTTCCTACCAGATATCCCCACATCACGCTCTTGCAATACGTGTGGGGGGGAGGGTTCTCAGATTATACCACTTAATATTCTTGCATTCCGAGTGTGGTGTTCTCTCAGAGTCCTCCCGATATCCATTATTTCCTCACACTCTTTCTTCATAACATAGGCATCAGCCCCAACAACAAAAAGAGCCGCAGGGTCAAGTATGTCCTAAGCCTACTTATAAGCATAGTTGGCTGTAATTTCCGAACCATTTAAGATACAGCCACCAAATTCATAACATATGCATAGCCCTTGTTGCTGAATAGGACGGAAGAGACAATTAGGCCATAAGCCTTCGTATAAGCATAGTCAGCTGTAATTTCCGAACCGTTTAAGATAAAGCCACCAAATTCATAGCATGGACATCACCCCCGACGACAAAAAGGACAGCTGGGTCAAGTATGCCCTGAGCGTTCTTATAAGCATAGTTTAATGTAATTTCCGAACCTTTTAAGATACAGCCACCAAATTCATAACATAGGCATCACCCCCAACAACGAAAAGGGCCGCAGTGTTAAGAATGCCCTAAGCCTACTTAAAAGCATAGTTGGCTGTAATTTCCGAACCATTTAAGATATAGTCACCAAATTCATAACATAGTCATCGCCCCGNTTAAAAGCATAGTTGGCTGTAATTTCCGAACCATTTAAGATATAGTCACCAAATTCATAACATAGTCATCGCCCCCGACGATGAACAAGGCCGCAAGGTCAAGCACGCCTTAAGTCCACTTGTAAGAATAGTTGCCCACCATTTCCCAAACAACAAAGCTAAATGCATCAAATTCATATCATAAACGTATAATTTAATGAAGAACAGGGTGGACGCGTCCACCGTAGCTATAGTCGTCAAATTCACAACATAGACATCGCCGCCGACAACAAACAGGATGGTAGTGGTAAGTACGCCCTAAGCCCTCATATAAGCATAGTTGGCTACCATTTTCCACCCACAGAATCTATAGTCACCAAATTCATATAATGGGCATCACCTCCAATGACAAACGGGGTGGTAGGGACAAGTACACTTTAATCCCTCTTATAAGCATAGTTGACCGAAGTTTACCTCCCTCCGAAGATATGACCACGAAATTCATATCACAGTCATCACTTCCGACTGTAATCAAGAAGATAAGGACAAGTAGGCCTTAAGCCCTGTTACTAGCATAGTTGGTCAGTATTTCCAAACCCTTGATGTTCGGGAACATGGAACAATCGTCAACGCATGTAAAGAAAATATAGGTATAAATTCAGGAGCTTCTCAAAGTTACCATTGCATTTAGGAGTGTAGGGTCTGAAGAAGCCCACGCATACACATCGGCCTGCCCGCACTCGTCTAGCAAATATGTGCATACTGATTTCCCTCTACCTCACCACAGAGAGAATTGTAACATAGCTTCGTGTTCGACCGGTTTGATGGTGATATAAATTATTGCAACCATAGAAAACTGACCTGTTGTTAAACAGAACTGCTCGGCGTCGGTACTGCATAATGGCAGCACCGAGAGGTCAGCAGTGAGGGGTCATCACTGAGGGGTCAGCACTGCGAAATAGACTATTATGTGTTCGACTAACACCACCAGTCCAACACAAGGGCCATCGTTAGACTTGGCAACCCTTGACGACCAGTCATATATTGAAAAATAAAGTGGTATACAATTGTACCGATAACAAGACAAGGTTACACAAAAACATTTGCGCGTTAATATAAATAAACATCATCAGCCTAACGCAAGATTCAGGGAAATCGAGTGTATAAGATATGAAACCACCCTGTGCATGAAAAATCAGTCACGTAACAAACAATAAAGGACTGGCATATATGCAAGTAAATCAGGATCATGATGGTCATAACGAGCCACCCATTGGATGGAGCCACAGTCCATAATAGTGATATCAGTGTTGCTATCATGCCATGGAGTTTAGTAAATGCTAAAATGCACGTCAACGTGAGAAAGAACAAATGATCACAAGGGCCAACCGCAAAAATGACTACAATGCGTCAAGTGCGATACCCATTACGCAACTTGTAAAAACTGTTCCTTTGCTCGCCACAAAACAACATATATTTAAATCATTAGTCGCGCAAGAAAGGTGTCACTTTTACGCACTGATGTAAACGGATATAAAAATAACATGTAAAGAAAAATAGTTATAAGCACTTACCAACTACCGCAGCCACATATTACACTTGAATGTCCCTTTACGAGAGGTATTCAGTTGTACAGTTCAATGTAACAATTTATTTCGTTTGAATACATCAAGCTGTAAATATTGGCATGTCTCTTTAAAATATCGCTTCAAATAAACTGGTGTTGGTAGAGGATATCGCTTCTGTCAACCTTACTCACTGTTAGGTATATAAAAAGCAGTTCGTACCCCCACATATCGCTCAGAACTTCTTTCTCTCGTCGAGAACATAGTGAAAATGATGGAATGCTGTTCTAGTGGCCAGATAATGTTATCAGCTATCCTGACATATGGAAAGATTAAATGACTTGCAGCACTATACAAAGATACCGAGTTTACATACATGCCTAAAGAATTCCTTCTCGCATATGCACGACAAGAAATGTCTACAAACACCTTCTTGTCTTATCTGCAACAGGACGAAGAGATTCTTGACTGTCACCTGTGTCTAGAATGGTTTTCAAGGTAGTGCTAGCGTTACAGACACACCAAATCCCAGAAACTGGTGCAAGACACATCGGGAACGAGTAGCATTAGCAGCAAAAGAAAAGCAAAGCACCTCCGACACTGTAAGACGAACGAGTGTAAAGAAGTTGAGAGGCCGAATTGTCAAACTTCGCAGGCTAGACAGCGATCGACCTGATAAGGTAACATATTTCAGTTCAGCAACCGTGCTGACGTCTGCACCACACAGCCAGCAGTCATCTACTGAGGCAGCCCGAAACGCGCAACGCAAACTAGCATGCAGTGTGAACAGTATACAAGCGAGCATCATGTAAAAACGGAAGTAATTTCGTCAACGAGCGAGGTGGTGGAAATCAGATCGTTACGAATACAGTCATCTACTACTATCGTGTACTCTGCTACAATATTAAGACGGAATCAATGGTTGAAGACTTACCATCTGTAACACAGTCGGCATCGTCAACAACAAGGAGCACTGAAGAGTCGCTCCAAGCATTACAGTACCTTTGTTACTATTGTTGAAATACTTTTAGTAAAAGTCGCAATGCACGCCGACATCAAAGTGAACATTGCATGTTCAGCCCAGCATACAAGACGCTCCATTGTGATAACTGCGATGCTGTGTTTACCAGCAGTTATAACCTGTATAGGAATAACAATAAGTGTAAAGGCAATGTTTGTCGTTCATCGGGAAGCGAGTGCATGTATTGCGGCAAGACATTCGCTAACCCCTCCAGTGCCAAATGTCATGAAGAGGGTAACTGCCTATTTGCCATCGTCTACAAGACTTACCCATGTGATAACTGCTCTGCGATGTATGCGAATAAGAGTGTCTTGAATGCTCACAGCAGGAATTGTTCTGCAAAAAATGTCACCATAAACGTTTTGCTCAAATGAAGAATAAGTTGAGCGTGTATTAAATATCACAATGTATTCTTATTATGTCAAGTCTGTAAAATAAAGGTAAGGTGTATAAATTATTTCTATGTTATTCATTTATCTTAACCCACGCTAATATTGGGTTCACCTCCATCACTAGGGGGAAAAAAATTAACAGATTTGGTTTAATTCTGAAAGAGCATTAATATGTTTGTATTGTGTCAAGTCTCGAACTAAGGTCCCTGCCGACGGCTGCTTGGGACACAGATGCTCTCTCCATCTTCGTTTTTCCAATAAAACGCTAGAGTGCACGACCATCGTCTGCTAGGGTCGCCGTGGTCTTCAGCAATCTTCTTTTCCCCTGTCACCTGTTAGGAGACGCCAGCATCGTTTGCTTAACTGATGGCAACCGCTAGGAGCACTTGTGTCGACACACACGACCGAATTCCGACGTGCAGCATGCAGAACACTCACCCATGCATGCAGTAATCTGTGCAAGTAGTTCAAAAAATGCCAGACGCACGAGGTGTCGATTCGACTTGCATTGAATGTTGCAGTTCGACGGTACCGATTGCTCAGATGGACTTCAGCGACATGGTTTGGCTGTGAGGGCTAAATGTCGCAACAAACAGCGTCAGGGTAACCTCGTGCAACCTATAAAACCGTCCCATACATGAAAAAATTAAGTCACATAATAATAAATAATAAAGGTTCAACATAGATGCAAATGCGCTGCGAGCACGATGAACTGAATCACTGCTATAAAAAAAATTATTCCTGATAGTTCCACAGTCTGTAATAACGATATCAGTGTTGCTATTGCGACGAGAACTTTAGTAAAACTCTGGAATGCGCGTCAAAGGAAAAAAGAGGTTATGTTCACAAGGACCAACTTCAAAAAAAAAATTATACAATATGACAAGTGCAGTAATTTACCAGCGGTTATAATTTTAAGACGCATTACACGATTTGTAAAGGCTGTGTTCCTTTGCTTGCCACTGAACATCATGCATTTAAACCAGTGGTCATCCAAGAGATGACGACACTGCTACAAATTGATGATTAGATATAAAAAAATGCAAAGAGAAATAGTTATAAACATCTACCAACCGATGAATATTGCGTGAGCAACGAACGCTGTGCATTACGTTAGACCAAAAAAATTATCGTTGAGAAACACTGATGCCAGCAGACATAAAATAGGAAAGAAAAATTAACACCTACCAACCAACACGTATTGCACAAGCGACGAGCAATGTACATCGCATCAGTGGTTGCTACACAAGACCATGCATCTGGAAACTGAGGTGGTAGCCTTGGTTAGTACAGCAGAATAGCATAGGATTTTCCCCACGTACACCCTCTGTCCGTGCTATGATACAGTGCAGAGGCACACAAATTCCACTATCAGCCAAAGCATAATGTGTGAGCATCGAGCAACGTATGTCACATTATACTAAAATAAAATACTATGGCATGGTCGAGAAGCAGGGAGAGCGACAAAGTCGACACTGCTACATACCGATGTAAACACATATAAAAAATATAATGTAAAGGAAACTAGTTATAAGCACTTACCAACCAGCGCATATTGCACAAGCGTCGGGTGCTTAACGCTGCTTTAAATGATGCTATTCAAGACCAGACTGTCCTGGTTAGTACACCAGAATAGCAAACGATTTTCTTACGAACCGATAGGAATTAAACCGTCAAATTCATATTATAGCCTACACTCACAACCCGCATCACTAGCTGTGGAACGCACCAACCCTGTCCGACATTGTGTTATCAACTAACATCTCGAGAATCTGAAAAGTAACCAGGTGGTCGACCGACGGTGTAGGCACCGTGCAGGTCTCATCCAGCAGAAGGGATGGTACATACAATAGTCGAGAGTCGAGTCAGGCTCCAGGGTGGCAGACCAGCCGAGTCTCTCATGCTCTTCCCTTTACGAGAGGAATTCAGTTATACGAGGCAAGGTAAAAATGTTATTTCGTTTTAAATACCCTATACATGTACGTATTTTTAAGGATGAATAATAACATGCGAACACTCTGAGAAAACCCATTTGCTCCCGCTTGCAATAGCAGGAACCGTGATGTCTTCCGAACTTGACCTAGACCTTTGGCCGTTATTTCAGACGACATCTATGCTAGAGATGAAAGGGGGGGAAACGTATATTTTATTTCTAAAAAAGGCATCGGAACACTCTGAGAAAATCCATTTGCCTTGCTCACAACAGCAGGAACCATGACAATTAGCAACCGTGATCTTGACATTAAAAATATATGTTTTGTTTATAAAACAATCATGGTAATACTCTGAGAAAATCCCTTTGACTCACTCACAACACCAGGAGCCATGACAACAAGCAAGTTTGACTTTGAATGACGTCATGCGACCTTGACCTGACCTTGGAAGACGTCATGTAACCTTTACCTGGCCGTGGATGACGTCACGCGACCTTGACTTTGACCTTTGGCCACCTTCTCGAACAAAATCTACCGCTCAAAACAAAATAAAATAAAAATGTTAAAATCACAGAAAAAATTAAAATACCTTGACTTTGTCTTCGACAGCCGATATGTATAATTAACTTTGCCACTGGCCACTTAGGCAGCATTTACAACAACCCGTCGCTTCCCTCCGTCCGTCATCACGTGACCAACAGCCATTCAGAAGTGGCCATTTATTCTATCCCTCCGTCCGTCAAAACCTTGGCAATCTTTAACTTTTGTTGTAGGGACGGAAGAAATTATAGCCTTCTAAATTACACGTTTTGTTACCCGTTCATCCCAAGTTATTTTAAAGGCTGTGTAGTGTGTGCAGTGTTTAGTTTTCGCCATCTTTTGTTTTCATATGTTTGTTCATGTAGCTATAAAATGAAATTACAATACATTTTTCCTGAAGATTTATTGGTAATTACGTTTGCAAGCATGATGTGCTTCTTTGCAATAGTAAATGTAATAAAATCATGCCTTATATGATATTTAAAAACAAAAAATTACATCAATTAATTTTTGTTATGTACGTGTATGTGCATTTTCGGTACTTACAATCACAATTCCCTCCAAAAATATTCACTTTTTATGGAGAATTTTTTTCTATTTGTAAACAGTTTTGTTTGCATTAGTTTGCAGCAATGAGATGACGACGGACGTACGAAAACTGTTTGTAAATCGCTCGACCGGACGATGGANTTTGCATTAGTTTGCAGCAATGAGATGACGACGGACGTACGAAAACTGTTTGTAAATCGCTCGACCGGACGATGGACGGACGCGACGGGCTATTGCAAATCCTGCCTTACGTTATCCATGCGTTGGTCAAGCAAAACTTCGAAATGTTTAGAAACTTAATGCGTCGCTAAAATGCCACTTCCTACTCGTCCACATAAAATAAATCAAAACTAAATTAAACAAATAAATCCACTTTCCATAAATTTAAACAATACGTTGTTAATACGACGTTAATACATGGTACTATATTTCCTAGTTCGCTGCCAAATTTATCATGACTGTTTCATTTAGAGCATGCGTTAAAATGGGAGCAGCTGCAGACAGTGACTTTTTTCAAAAGTTGATTTCAAAAGCGCTCACTTAACCGCGAACAACCCATACTCACGCAATAACAGCAACAGTCAATACTGACTTCAGAAAAGGTACTAAGTAATGCTCTGTCGCTCAGTAAAGCGGAAACCTAATATTTACTGTCAGTTTTTATCGGAAAATAGATTCCAGTATGCTGGATATCAATCCTGCTTAATGAGGCAATGAAATATTTCTGCGCAGGATTGCTTCACTCTGTACAAGGCCAGGAGAGGGTGAATTAAAAAGCCGAGTTGAAGGACGGATTTCATCGAACTCGACGTGCAAANACTCTGTACAAGGCCAGGAGAGGGTGAATTAAAAAGCCGAGTTGAAGGACGGATTTCATCGAACTCGACGTGCAAAAACGGACATCAATATCACTCAGACAGGTGTAGAAAGCGACTGCCATGTAAGCAGGAATTAAAACTTTCGAAGCATATTGTCCGTACTGCAAACATCGCTTAATCTTGGGAACATAGCTTGCTATCCCAAAGTAGGGTACGANTTCGAAGCATATTGTCCGTACTGCAAACATCGCTTAATCTTGGGAACATAGCTTGCTATCCCAAAGTAGGGTACGATTACGAGCTTCCGTGAATTAGTTTCCCTGATAATTATAAACTATTGTATTTCTTGTCAACTGCGTAACTACTCGGTAATCCTGCCTACATTCAGCTTCAAAACTATATTTTACAAACAACGTCAGTTTATAAAGGCGCAATGTCATTGTAATTAATATGGAGCAAAAGCAACGGCTGGTCAAATCGTTTTACGCATAAGTTTATATTTTGTCGCTTAAATTCATTTACTTGACGTTGCCTTAAACAAATTTATTGATATAGTCAATGTCCCATTTTTATACAAGCTACGCGGAAACACAACAAAATGCCCTTAACATTCGAAAAAAATCTTATAGTCCAGTTAGGCACGAACGCTCGACTTGAGCTGCTCAGTTCGCAGTTCCCTTGTTGCCACTGACTCACTGGCCAACTACAGAATGCTCGTGTTCCGTCATTGCGTTCTGACCTTGGGACAGCAGTTGTGCCAGTAATATTGGTCATGTTGGCAATGCACGTGTCCGCGTTTGTGTGTATGTTTCACACAGTTTAAAGTTTCTTTTTTAATAGCACTGTGACGTCACCTGCGTGCCCACGAAGTTGCGCTGCCTTGGATGTGCTGGTCGTTCCTGGCTGTAAGTTTGGGTTAGTTGCAGGCTGCAGCGACGTGAGCACTGTAGTTGATTGCTTCACTGTATACATACACACAGATGTCCTTACCTTAGTGCAGTACTGGTACCAGGCTTTGGATCGTGATGTTGGCATGCCTGCNAACAACCCGGGGTTGGTTTGCGTAACATGCTCAAACTTACAGGTTTTTACGGTCCGAAGGCAGTGCCCTTCGACCAGACAGACCATGCAGCGATATCAGCATATCATTGCTTTAAAATGTCCCTATCAGTGTAGAGTTGGGCAATGTAGTGGTTCACAGCTATCCATTTCTCTCGAGTCTTTACTTAACATTAGGAATGATCTCACATGCTGATCTTTTAGTGGGTGCATTCCGGTCTTCTTGCAATTTTGAAAAGTATTTCTTCTCGAATTTCTTTCTACTCTACTCNATCTTTTAGTGGGTGCATTCCGGTCTTCTTGCAATTTTGAAAAGTATTTCTTCTCGAATTTCTTTCTACTCTACTCTTCAGATTCTCTCTCATTGAGAGCTCTCTGCCATTGGTCGCCTAGATATGAAGCGGGATGACACGAGGTTATTTGGAGAGTTTCTATGTTCCGGATAGCAGACATCGATGCCACGAGGTTGCAGTTTCTTCGTGTTTCAAAGTAAGGCACCAATTTGTGTTGCCGCTGAGCAGTTAGCATACTCGCCTCCCACCAAGGCGAACTGTGTTGAATCCCAGCCGGGTCACTCCCGGATTTTCGCTGGTTTTCTCGGGAATCTCCCGTTTTCCCGCCCTTTCATTACGGCGCTGCTCCATGCCTACCTCAATCACCCTCATCGGCTCTCAAGACCTCGCTGTTAAGAGCGGCCCAAATGTCTTTACTCACTCTTCACCCACTCCAAGTTACGTTAGCATCGAATTAATGAAAACCGTTATTAATGCAAGCTTTTGTATTGTGAATGCAATGTTTTAAGACAGAAGCGGCGGAAGGCGTTTGTCATCAAGTGGTCAAGGGCCAAGGCTGAAAAAAAAGTATATCAAATTTAATGTAACACTAGCAAGAACCACAATATCGTCGAAAAAAATATTAATAGCACTTTGAGACTCACTGAAAACTTACAGAATGCATAAACACTTTAATTTATTTTAACGTTATATATTGTAGAGAGTTCATTTTTTTTAGTGTAAGCTGACTCCCGGATATCTGTGTTTAAATACTCACTGGACTGCGTCACCACGAAATGCAAACTTGGGAGTCCTCTGCAATTTGCTTTTCAACGTGTTCTTGGTTTTATTTATCGAGAAGATTATTTTGAGCTTCTTAGTCGAGTTCATGTCGTCCATTATAATCTAAACGTTTTCCTCCATTTTCACCGTAAGTTACATGCTGTTCACTGTAAAGTGAGCACTTTCGAGGCCCTAATTATGTTTTACTTTGAGCCATTTCTTATACTTTACCCATCTTTTTAAAAAAAATATTGCCATGTAAGAAATAAACACAGGGTGTATACTCCACCGCACTCGGAAGTTAACGTCTAAGGCTAAAATAAAATATATTTATTGACTATTATTCCAAATGAGAGGGCTTTCAAAAGTGCTCATTTTACCGTGAATTGCCTGTAACAGTATGAGTCCGTAAATTGCATAGCTAAACACTTCAGGTCCTAGCTGCACATTGCGAAAGGATAATTTTTGTATATAATTTTGTGGAACAAATCACATGTCTAATAAAAGCCGCGAGAAAAATTACCCATTCATGAAAATTTGAAAACGAATAGTTTTTAAATTAATTCAAGAAAATTTTCTGAAGGGACTATGATGCACCTGCTTGGTACAACTTTCTTTGTCTGTTGCTGATATCATCGGGAGTGCACAGCTTTGATTCAAACATACTTATTCCCGTTGCGGATATTTCTCAACTTTATTTTTTTTTATCTAGCGTATTTGTTGAAAACAGTAATAAATAATATGCTGTTTTTAAATACAAACTATTTCCTGTCCTGTTCCTTCGTGTTATTTTACGAATGATGCCAACAACAGTAACACACACAAGTGGGGTTTCCCAAGGCCGACCACTGGGGACATCCCGTTGTTAACTTTATCTGGGATTGGATATTTTGACTTACATATGCCGAACATATATTTTAATAAGTGAAGAATCACGTTGTAAAAATTTGCTGGATATGCTTCCAACTTTAACGGACGCATTGTCTCCGGCAGCCAATCAATATGAAAAGCTCTTCCAATATTTAAAAATATTCTCATGACTTACTTTTCTGTGTTTGTTCGCACATTAATGTAGCGTTAATATTACAAGGATGCGATCAACGTGTTTGAGTTTGGTGCAACCAACCAAAATAATTGTTTTAAATTCAAACAACGGCAATGTTGAAGAACTCTGTTATAAATAGTAGTATTTCTGTTAGAGTAATCTACTGCCCAGAAAATTTTCAAATATTTTTCCCGGACGTGCTAAAAAAATGTCATTTTGCTGCTTAAGGAATGATTGTTGAGAAACTCTTTANGCTTGTTGTCTTATATAGGCGCTGCCGACCGCATAGCGTTACTCTGATTGGTTCCATACCTCTGTTATTTGCATAAGCACGCCTATGCCAGTTTTTTTGGCTCTCCAGTGTAAGTGTATAGGATAGAAAGTTGGTAAAATATTAACTTTTAAAATAATTGTACAATTTCCCTTTACTGACGCAAAAGTAAATTGATCAGGTCCACGGCAATATTGATTTTACATATGGCGGAAGGACACATAATGTGCTTACAAGTATTTCTTAAGCAGAGATTTCAAAAGTGCTAATTTTACCCTGAACAACGAAAATAAAAAAAGGTTG
>NQII01002066.1:38298-59803 GCA_002778355.1 Clitarchus hookeri
TGCTGTAAGAGTCAGTTTCTCAGAAGAAATTTAAAACGTGCACTACAATTACTACTTTTGTTGTTAAATTTATACCGTACGTAAATAGAAAAGGTGAGTATTATTTTCAAATATGCTTATAGCAGGATTATTCATTATTTCTATAATTTTGTATTTTCCTATATTTGTTTATAAATGATATTAGTTATAACGTTAAAATAAATAAAAGTGTTTATGTATTGTGTAAGTTTTCAGTGAGCCTCAAAATGCTATTAATATTTTTTTCAGCGATATTGTGGTGCTTGCTAGTGTTACATTAAATTTGATATACTTTTTTTTCAGCCTTGGCCCTTGACCACTTGATGACAAACGCCTTCCGCCGCTTCTGTATTAAAAAATTGCATTCACAACACAAAAGCTTGCATTAATAACGGTTTTCATTAATTCGATACTAACGTAACTTGGAGTGGGTGAAGAGTGAGTGAAGACATTTTGGCGGCTCTCAACAGCGAGGTCTTGAGAACCGATGAGGGTGATTGAAGTAGGTATGGAGCAGCGCCGGAATGAAAGGGCGGGAAAACGGGAGATTCCCGAGAAAACCAGCGAAAATCCGGGAGTGACCCGGTCGGGGAGGTTGAACCCAGTTCGCCTTGGTGGGAGGCGAGTATGCTAACTNCCAGCGAAAATCCGGGAGTGACCCGGTCGGGGAGGTTGAACCCAGTTCGCCTTGGTGGGAGGCGAGTATGCTAACTGCTCAGCCACCGCGGCCCCCGTAACTTGGAGCATGCATGCTAATGTGTACTGTGCCATATACAGACTGTTCGGAAACTCAGTGCCCAAACTCCAGACACAGTTTCTTTGGACCAATAGTAACACAATATCCCCATACACTTNCTGTTCGGAAACTCAGTGCCCAAACTCCAGACACAGTTTCTTTGGACCAATAGTAACACAATATCCCCATACACTTATATAAGTAAACGTATTTTTATATCAAATAATTGTGTTCAAGGTTTCCGCGTACAAGGCCTGTAGAACAAGGCGGTCAGATCATCCGTGTAGGATAAGTTGCATAGGAAGTAGGCGCGCGACTCTGCGTATGCGAAAATGTAGTGTCACGCGCCCACGACCTATGCAATTTNCATAGGAAGTAGGCGCGCGACTCTGCGTATGCGAAAATGTAGTGTCACGCGCCCACGACCTATGCAATTTGTCCTACATGAACGATTGAACTGACGTGTTCTGCCGGTGATGTACGCCGCAACTTTGAACACAATTATTTGATATAAAAATGCGTTTCCGGATGTAAGTGTATAAGACTTTTGTGTTACTATTGGTCCAAAGTAACTATGTTTGGAGTTTGGACACTGAGTTTCCGAACATTCTGTATGTAGTTATAGGCAGTGATTGTTTTCAAAGGTTTGTATCAAAAGTGCTCACTTTACCTTGACCAGCCTTTACCTTGGACAGGCCCAATACAGGACGCGTCTGCACTGCGATGCGATATGCGCTGTTGCGATAATCGCAATTTCGTAAATGTGCCGTTCACACGGACTCAAGGCTTGATTGTGGGTAGAAGGGTTCGTGTAGGAATATGCTGATATCACATATTTCGAATGGTCTATTTCTAATTTTGTAGATAATTTTGTGGGACAAATCACTGACTTTACAAAAGAAACCTCAAATAATGTGTTGCTGTTATTGTGGCACCATTCGTACAAGAATGCGGAGAAAAAGGACAGGGATTAGTTCGTATTTAAAAATATAATATAATATATAACTGTCTTCAACAAATCAGCTAAATGAAATAAAATTAAGTTGATAAATATTCGCATCGGGGATCAGTAGTTTATATTCAAATGTATGCACTCTTAATGACATCGGCAACAGAAAAAGAAACTTGTTCGCAGTACTCAAGCAGGTGCATCAAAGTCCCTTCAGAAAATGTTGTATTAATTTATAAACTAATCACATCAAAATTTTCGCGAATGGGAAATTTTTCTCGCAACTCTATTCCAATATTCCAGCAGTTCCAAACATAAACCTCACCACTTAAACAGACTACCTTTTTTTGTGAATTTTACAAGCGTTATTGCTAGCTCTGTTATTTCGTAACATTTTATTAAATCTGACGATTTTCTCTACAGGAAGTTCTCTTGCATGAATACCATGCCGTTCTGGAGGAATTTCTTTTAACCTATGTGTGAACTCCTCGGAAAAGTGGGGTTTAGGGTTATAAAACAAGACAAATTTTTTCCAATAAATTTTAATTTCTGATTCATAAGCCGTCATTTGGGAAAACAATTTACCTTCGGCATCACGTAATTGTATGCAAAATATTTCCATGACAATATTTGATGCCAGCGACGGGATTGGTAGTGGGAGGTGGAATATCGTACGTTGGTTTCGTCAGTTCCGTGACACAGGGTGCCTTTGCAAAGGCAAAAATTCCGGGCGGCCACGTGTGTCCGAAGAGAATGTGCAACAGATTCAACAAGCGTTCGTTAGTTGTCCGAGAAAATCAACTCAACAAGCTAGCCGGGAAATGCTAATCCCTCAATCGACGGTATGGACAGTGTTGCGAAAGCGATTACTGTACAAACCATACAGGTTACAACTTATACAGGCTCTTACCGAAAGGGATAAAGAACTAGGACATTATTTCTGTGCGTTCGTTGTTGCCCAAAACGAGTTAGACGATGCCTTCATGTCTAAGCTGGTTTTTAGCGATGAAGCGACGTTCCATACAAATGGTAAGGTAAACCGGCACAACGTGCGGATATTTTTTCAACTAAACACCATCCTGAAGTTCATTTTTTCATTTTAAAACTTTTATTAATATTTACAATAAACTCATGTTTTAGCTCGACCTGTTGTACACTCTTCCACGTGCATGGGCACGGTTACATTATTTATGAATTGATAAAATAAAAATGTGAAATTGTTGTGACGCAACTATTGTATAATTGTTCATAATATCTATGACATAGGCCAGTTCTTTAAAGGGTAGAGGTTTTAATAATATAAAAGCTCTAATAACAATCCAAAAAGTATTTTTACATGCTTGCCGGTCTGCATCACTTCCCTTGCCCGTCTCGGTCGTGCGAGCGAAGGAGTGCGCGAAGGCTGTGTTAGTAACCGCCAACAGTCGAACCCACGTAGACAGCGTCGGAGTAGAGACCACTCATAGGTTGTGCAGGACGGCGCATCCTCCACTCCTTAAAAAGTATGCCTGGTGTCTAAAGTCCAAAATCCAAGGTCACACCAATAGACTCCACATTGCATAACGAAGTCTCGAAGAGGACAAGAAGAAGGAAGAATGACATCACACTAACAAGCAGAAAATATATCTTGAAGTACAGCATCTCGAAGTAACAGGTTACAGTTACAAACAACAGAACAAATCTTGATAAAGTCTGATCACAATGTAGTGCAGTTCAGTTCGATCGCTTCCCACAAGCGATAGTACAATGAATGTCGTTCCCGGGAACAGCAAACCGAGCTCCAACCCTGGGAGCATCCGAAACAGAAGTATTCTCGGCTATGTGTGGGTGGAGGTTTGCGTTCAGCATGCTACAGGCGCGGAGATGGCAACGAGAAGAACAGCAAGATGGTAGGTGGTTCCTCAAGGCTCTCAAGGCAGACTAACAGGACTCAGTCATGGGAAAAAAAAAAAGAAAAAACCAAAGCATGAGACTCCAAACAGACAGTATTACTAAGGTAGGGAAGGGAAAACACATGCGATTACAATCGTCACAATTCCCAAACTAATACCGCAATTTTAAAAAGGGAGGTCACCCGCAAAACTCATAACACCTTAAGTACGATAATGGAATTCTGTCAAATGACTAACATGGACCTTGCGATAATTGCGAGTAGAACCCGGATGAGTTAACAGAACAATGTTAGCGGCGAGAAACTTACGAATTAAAAAGGGGCCAACAAATTTCGGAATTAGTTTAGAGCCCACGTCTCTACTACTAACAGGCGGGGTAAAATTCCTACACAAAACCTTAACCCCAACTTTAAAAGGCACTAAAACCCTAACATGGTCAAGGCAGGTGGCAACGTACTGTTTCGCAGTAGCAAGACGACTGCACACCCCAGGCAGCAGGCAGTCCCGGTCAGCATCACATAGGGAAACAGGTAAGAAAGGGATATTCCAGATGTTAAGCAAGGGATGACTCAAGTGGGGAACTAGGAAGGGGAGAGAAGGAGGAACCCCCGTAGAGTCGTGGAGAGCACTGTTCAACCCCAAGTTAATAAAGTCGAGATCTTTGTCCCAAGCAACCTGATCCTGATTATACAAGATTATTATTAAATCTCTCCACCTGGTTATCCTTTGGGAAATAAGGACTGGGTGTAAAATATTTAATCGCCCAGCGAAAACGTATATATCTTGAAACAACTAAGATTGATGTCAACGTAGATGCTGATCCTACGGTCGTCGCCGTCTGAAACTGAGCATAAGAAATACCCTGGTATATATATATATGACCCTCTTTGTGTGGCTTTATTACTGGTCTCGTCTGAGAACCCAGAGGATGAAGTTTCTGCTTCCGAAAACTCTGTAGGTGTGCCAGAGAAGGCCTTGTGCACCTTTTTATTTGTGTAGCCATTCCCTTTGCCAATGTTTTCCTGGTGATCCAAGCCATCAGAGCTGCCTTCCATTTCATTCTTGCTGTTGAAACTGTTAAAGTCGCCTGACAGACGAAGCTCATCCCGTAGTGACAGACAGTTCTCACCTGCTGTTGAATGTTGCTTCACTGGTGAGCCTTGCTGCATCTTTAGTAAAGCCTCATAATTTTTTACTAGTGTTTGGTATGCAACGTCTACTGATGCTACTTCATCTTGAGAGTCCCATACCTGCTGCATAATGGCACTGTGCTGGGCATCGCTGCTAGTTGAATTGGCAACACTTATGTTGACATCCTCCATTGTTATCTTCTTGAGGCACCGTGTTCACAGGTTGTTCTTCCTGAATTCTTCCCCATTTGACACTTCATCATTCTTGTGCCTCAGGCGTGCCACTTGGTCTCCCAGGTTATGGTTCTCCTGCACTGCGGCAACCAGCTGCTCCTCCAGGTCAACCAGCTTGCCATGGTCATGGCACCGCTGCTGCCTCAGGTCCTGTAACGGACTCTGCAGTGCTGACACCTGGTCAACATATCTCACCTGCGACAGGTTGGTACAACAGTGCTGCACTTCCTGGTCCTGCTTGTCGTAGTGGCGGGACTGAAGCTCCTGGACAGTATGCCTGCAGTTCTTCACAGCAAGCCTCCAGAGAGTCTATGGTCAAACACAGGTTTTTTATGTGCGATGCATTCTCCAACACCAGCCTCTGATTGGCCCTCTCCAAGTCCTGGATGCTCACTTCCAGCTGCTTGTACTTGTAAATCCGCAGCCTCGAGTCGTTCTCTTCTCACAATGCCGCCATCTGCTTTGCCAGATACTCTATCTCCTGAATTTGGTCCTCTATGATGCTACCCTGCTGCTTGATGCATCCCTCCAGCTCCTTGTTCCTCTCCAGGAGCGTCTTTCCCAGCTCCGCGGCCAGCTGCATGTCTTCCAGCATGCTTCCCTCGTCACTTTCTTTCAATGGTAGCAAGATATCCATTTCGCTTTCAAGAAGAATAAATAGTATTCCAAACACATCACAGGAAAACAAAAATAAAATTTTAACTTCCCACGCGCACTATTGTATTCAGTCGCCGGCAGCAACTAGACAATAATAATGGTCACAACATGTTCTCCCGATGGTGCTGCAGTAAAACATTGCGAGGGCATGGGACAGCTTCCCTTCGGAGTGGGGCGCACATTGTTTGGCACTCTAAGTTACATCGGCGAAACTTTCTCCACGTCAGCCGATCTGCTGCAAAGAACTATACTAAACACGCTGGTGACGACCACAGCATCGAGCAGCAAAGTGCCCAGGGCTCAGACAATTCAAAAAATCTAAAGTACAGAAGAATCGAATACGCATGCACTTGAAAAGGGGAAGGGTAAGGCATAGAGGTTGAAGGAAAGGATGAGGGTATGGGACACGACTGAGCGTAGCATCGTCTGTAGAAAGTCGAACCCGCGTAGACAGCGCCGAAGTAGAGACCACTCAAAGTTAGCACAGAACGGCACACTTTCTTTGATTCCATCTTCTTTTCCCTAGCCACTTTAATGGCCTCTTCCACGTCATATTTATTCCACAACTTCCTTTTCTTTTCAGACACCTACTTCGGTTTCCTTCTGCCCATCCTGGAACATGACCTATCATTCCGGTCTTTCGGCTGCCATGTTATGAAGTCACCCTGCAATAATATAGAATCCAAGTGACCTTGAACTTGACCTGTGACCCTGAATGACCTTAGACCCACAAAATTCCAAAAACCTCAACTAGTTATAATTACCTTAAAACAGTTACAAATTATTCCAAAAATGTCAAAAATATATAAATAAATGTATTTAAAAAATATGCAAGAATTATTATTTAAAAAATTATTTTAAAAAACTTACATTTCAAGGTTTGGGAGGCTCGGTATTTTTTATCCGACATTAAAATTATTTTTCTAATTAAAAATTACTCATTTTTTTTATTTATACCGAAATTATACTGTATTTGTATTACCAAAACACTAAAAAAAACTCTATTCTGTTACTGCATTTCCAGTCTACTCTCTTGAAATATAATTATTATATGATGTTAGAATATGTAAATTATTCATTGTGTCGACTTATGTAGTTATAAATATGATACTCAGAATATATTTTTTTAATGTATGTATATGCGACCAATCCAAGGCCTTCATACGAGTAGCAACCACCTGCCCAAGTCATGTAATAATCATGGTATGTATCAGCATCTACCATCACTTTTATAGACATGCTTAGTTTTAATTGAAATACCAATAGTGCTGGGCCCTTAAGACTAGGAATGTATGAGGGTAGTAGATGGAAATGGCCCATTCACCAGGATGGATGCTTGATGTGGTGCCGAGGCACCAGGTGATCATCTTGGATGATGTCATGCCGAAACCTCCTGTTCGCCAGTGGTGGCCATATTGGATATCCTTTTTTCCCTCCTAATCTATTATTACATCCAATATCTTCATGCTCTTGCATTACTCTTCTTTTTTCTCATGCTCTGTCAATCCGATGTTATTTTTTCTCATTCTGTCTCATTCCCTCCTGTCTCTCTCTCGCCCATTCTATCCCTTGGGGTATTATCATAGTCCTTCTTGTCTCCTTTATTTTATCATGCTCTCTCATTCCCTCCTGTCTCTTTCTCACCCATTCTATCCCCTGGGTTTTCTCATAATCCTTCTGGTTTCCTTTACTTTCTCATTCTCTCTTATTCCTTTTTGTCTCTCTCTCTCTCTCGCCCATTCTTTCCCTTGGGGTTTCTCATATTCCTTCCAGACTCCTTTATTTTCTCTCTTGTCTCCCCCCTCTCTTGCATTTCCATCCTCCATCACCATCGATGTCGTCTGCTGTAGGAAGCCAGCTTTAATTCCCGAGCATGGCACCACAGTGTGCTAGGTGACCATCTTTGATTACCGCGCCCACCACCATAGTGCAGAAGATTCGGCCATTCGCAGTTAGGAATACTGGTATCGAAGTGGCCATTGTTGTTTGTTGGTTGGTTCATTCGTCGCCTGCAGGGACGTGCTAGCATCGGGGAGTGGAGTTCAAGTAGTGGCCGCCAGGAATGCTGGGAATTATTATTAGTTGTTTGTGAACTCAAAAAATGCAGGAGGCATGCGGTTTCGATCAGACTACCCTTGGGTCGTCAGTCGAGCATCTTGACAACAAGGCCAGTGCGACATCTAGTAAAGGAGGATGTTTAATGCTGAATACATATATAGTTATTATCATCTCGGACATTCGGACAGGCCCTGACTTTATATATAAAATATATCACCATTGCATAGTTAGGTGAAGAAATACTCGTATCGGCCTACACACTCACCAGACAATAAATTTTCCATCGCGAAATAAAGAGGATGTTTAATGTCGAATGTACACATAGGAACAAAATTGCAAGCACCGTGTGTGCATTCACAAACATTTTATATATGTAAAACGTATACATAATAATTAATAGCAATTTAAAAATGCCATCATTATATCCAGTGCAGCGGCCACAGTCCTGTACGTATGCATTTATATAAGAGCAATAATAATAACATAAATAAATGGCCACGTTAAAAAATTAGCATTAAAGACACCAACATACAGTTAAATTAACTATACACAGACAACACCACGTGTGTGCCACTGCGGGGTGAAACAGAGTATACACACTACCTCGCTGTGCGGTGTAGAGCATAGTCGCCACATTGCATGCATGTGGGGAAACAATTTCCTTTTCTGTAACAACTAGCCGAAAAAAGTATCGGCCCCTCCACCTCTCCACACTGCTAAAAGATAGGAATGAATAAGTCGAGACCTAAGGTACGGCATTGTGAGAAAGGTCCATACATGACACCGCCCGTGGAATGGTCGATGTCCAACCCAGAGCCAATTAAGAATACTGGTTGCCATCGATGGACTGTCAGTATCCTGCATGTGTGTCGCCATGAATAGTAAACTGCCAGAAATAATGACCTGGCGGGAAGGGACGACAACGAACCCAGAGAAGTAATGAATAAAAACGAATGCTGTCGACAGCAGACAGCCATCCACACAAGTATGTGGGTTGACTGGTAGCTCTAGTCACCATGCATTTTAAGTAACACATGACACTAAATATTAAACAACGCTCGTGATAACAGATGGCATTCCCAGCTGGGGCTCCATGATCATTAACGAGCACCATGCTGCCATCATACAACTCAGAAATATATAACAATCGACATCATCTGGGAAGGCCATTGACATCTATGGCCTACAGACCCTCTGTAGATGTAACATCACGAATTTTAACAATCACACAAACTAAAATAATGCAGGCATGTTGGGAGAACTGGCATGAATATGAAGTAATGCCCCTGAGAATACATTAACATGCACTATGCAGTATTACAAGTCAGAAATACAGCCTAATCTCAAATCCCCCGAGAAGTAATTAACAACCGCAGGCCCCACTGTGGGAACTGAGGCTGTTAGACCTTCAGGAATTTTTAACTAGCTCCCATCCCATAAAAGCTGCTGTGAGAGCATGCTGCATCTATATGCCCCCCCCCCGTTTTTTTTACAGACACACACACCTGACAGGAAATAATCACAGGTGTGAGGCCATTATTAAGGCATGTCTATGCAAAGCACCAGTCCACTGTATTACCAGTCTGGAAATAAATAAACACAGGTGTGGACATATAACACAGAGGGAGGAGGATGGGAGCATGAAGTAATTAGAGAGAGAATACAGAGTATGAATAAAGTACACAACGCAAATACATATATTTGTAACAATTAATTTATTTATACTTNACATATAACACAGAGGGAGGAGGATGGGAGCATGAAGGAATTAGAGAGAGAATACAGAGTATGAATAAAGTACACAACGCAAATACATATATTTGTAAGAATTAATTTATTTATACTTTAAAAAATACATTTGTCAGTGGCACATATAGATTAAATCACACCTCTTGCAATGTAGTATCCAATTACACATCAGTAAGCACCGAACATTTTATCCACTTGTTGTGATGCGAATCGAAACCCAGCCATTTTACAAAAGGCGATTGCCCAACCAACGAAGAACTTTTTCAACCAAATAAAAGTCGGAGAATTTTGTAAGCACGATCTCCTGCTCATAAAACGCACCTTGGAGCTCTGTTACGTTTAAGACTGCGAGATAATTGGCACTTGGTTCGTGATGGCGAATCTTGACAAGCCTGTAGACTTCACTACTCCAGTTCAGTAAGTATGATTTTGCAAATGACCCCTTCACTCATGATATCCTGTCATNACTCCAGTTCAGTAAGTATGATTTTGCAAATGACCCCTTCACTCATGATATCCTGTCATAGTCACCAACCTTCGCCCTAGGCTTGCATGTCTCCAATTTCTTCTCAGTTTTGATCACAGTCTCCAGAAAAGAATTATCCCGAACATCTAATGGCCACATACATATAGTGTGATGTACTCTTCAGTTGTAGGTGGACACCAATCCAGGCAACATATCTAGCCACTTGTAGCTTCCCCAAGACGAAAATTCTCGCCACATCTCAGTCTTCAGAGTATGGTGAAACCATTCCAAAATGGAAACTTTCATGTTGCTGTGAGTACTATAATTATTCATTTTATTCGCGGCCATTAGCGAACAGAAGGGATATTTGTAGAATTCTCTGACAAGATCCATTTGCAAATTTTTATGTTATCCCTTGTGGTACAAAACCATCTTCATAGCATCACTCACTTCGAAGCCACGTTTCCAGCCAAAAAAGAATCGCCCATGCATATTTGCTATAAAAAACTATAACAGTTAACATGTATCTAAAGCCTTTATTAACAGTCGCAGCCAGGATAATTTCAACTAGATTGGCCTGGTATATATCTCTCAGCCCAAAGTCAAGTACTTTCTGCCTGCGGTAATTACATCCAGCATGCCGATGGATCTCGGCAGCGATTAGTGTGTGTAACATTTTTTAAAGTATATTTACCCACCTTCACACAATTCTTCCAAAATATTCACAAACTCATTCATGTGGGAATTATTGCCAGCCTACTGAGATGTAATTAGCAGTTGTATACATGATACGAGCTCATTGAAATCATAGCAGAATACATATTCAAGTCGGTTGGCCCCATCCAGTTTCGAAGTCAGACCCGAGCCAGTCTCCAAGCCTACATCCGGGAACATTTCACCAACAATGGCGAATTTCGCGTGTGTCTCGTCCTTATATGCATTGCTGAAAGAGTCATTGTCTGCCAAATACGTACTTGTGAGGGTGAGTAAGCATTTATACCATTATAGAGCCTCGCGCGAATACTCGCCGGGCTCGGGTTTAAACAGCAATTCTTAGAGGTCTGGGTATGCTCGCATTGCTTTGTCACCAATCTATATAAAATCATTGGGAAAAAAATGTGTTTATTCCCCAAGAGCCATTTATTACTGCACCTATAAACACCATCTGCTCCATCATTAAAACTCGTNATGTGTTTATTCCCCAAGAGCCATTTATTACTGCACCTATAAACACCATCTGCTCCATCATTAAAACTCGTGTACGATGACAGGTAATTGCAAACAGTCATGGTATGCAAGTTAGGCCTGTCTTATTTATTCTTCAGTGCATCTAATGGGATATCATCTTCTTGTTCATCAGCTGCAGTATCTACCAAAAGTAATTTGCGCCTCCTCCCAATCCTGCGTTTGATGTCTGGTTTAGTCTTCATTTCAGCAGCAGGGGGGAACANGTTTTGTAAATTTTATTTATCAAGAAAATCAAATAGGAAAGTACAAATATACAACCGTAATTAAATTAATAGAGGACACAAGACAAGACAGCGCTATTTATTATTACAGTAGCCAAAATTGGATAATTTTATTGACCCGTGTAAAAATGATTTGATCTATCCTTGATCTAGCCTTGATCTAGCAATTTAGTCTAGGAGAAGTCTAGCCCAGTGGACGAATATGGTCTTAAAGTTTTTTATTTTTATTAATTTCAAAATTTTGATGATATATGAAGCATTTCCTGTGTATTATTGATGAAATTTAGTCTACCTAAATTTCAGGAAAAGTCTAGCACATGTATATATAAACAAAAAAAATATTTATTATTAATTTTAAGATTCTAATGATATTTATTGTCGATTTTTGTATAAACTCCGTCCATCCAATGTCTAGCGCGTAATCTTTGCGTATGTTTCCTATGTTTGATAATAATAAAAATTATAAGTAAAAAGTATATTTGGTATTTTATTATTATATGTCTAGGTCTGATTGTCTTGTCTATTTTCTAAATTGATAAACGTTAGTCAAATATATATAGTTTATTTTGTTAAATTACCAAAAAGGGGGCCCGGACTCTGTAATTGCCTAGGGGCCCTGTGTTTCTAAGTCCCGCCCTGCATACAGGTGCAGTGGTGTTTGCAGATCTTTGTTCCGTTACATATTATCCAGACATTTAATGTTCCATCTTAAAAAATTTTTTCTCGAGTATTGGTAATAATGAAGTGTTTCATGTACAACTTCAAAGATGTGTATACCACCCCTAAGATTCATTTCAGACCATACGTCATATATATGTTTTCGCTTTCTGTTTTTGTGAAAAACCTGTAGCCAAAGTTTGTCGGTCTAATTTAGATACATTCTGTATATAATATATAACACACATCTGGTATATTAAATACATGTTTGTGTAATCTACATACATACACAGCGAAAGTGTATTCGGTTCTTCGAGTACTCTAAGAAGCATGTAAGTTCTCCCCAATTTCCGAAGATCTTGCAGTAGCACATCATATCATCTGCATGATTTCAGAACTTTATAAAATTATATACAACTCAGATAGTGGCCTGGTATTTTCAAAATTACACAGCCAAAATTAAAAAGTTTATTTTATCCTAAATTGCACTGGTTTGGCGAAGTTAAAAGAATGCTGCAATCGACACATCTAAAAGTGATCATTTCTAGAAAATGTCCATTAAATTTTTTGGTACCACGAGTCAGAATTGCCAAACGGGTCAANTTGAACTCTTAATCATTACAGTGTATTGATTTATTAGGAAATTGGACCTTTAGAGAACAGTGTCAATCACCTTCCACCAAAACCACAGCTCTGGGAGTTCTCATGTTGTCACGACCATATAAGAAGCAGCGAGCATTGCATCTCGCTGGCAGTCAGCAGTGGTATCATTCAGTAGACAACCACCATCATCAGGAACAATACGTTCGACAAACGCGACTGTGTACAATTCTAGCCCGAAAATGTGGACTTGTATGATCGGTACTTGATCGGGTATAGACAGGTGGTATTTAAACCAGACTTAGAACACGAGCAAGTACAGATATGTGATGGTGAAAATCATTCGTGGGGATATCATGACGCATGGGATAATTTCCACAGCAAGATTCTACCATGCTACAAGTACGATAGGTGTACCATCGCCAATCTCCGGCCAAGCAATCTTTTACCCGCAGGTGGACACGTTCTCTGGGAGGAGTGTAAGGAAAATTAATAAACTTCTTGTTGCTGCTAAGGGTGCTGTATTAATTAAGAATAAATGTCAGGAAACTGGGTTTCACAGTTTTGAGATTTGTCATGCTGATTTACTTAGTTATTTTATATGCACGTGCATTTCAATTGTAGCTAACCGCCTGGCTATTGTGAAAGAATGTTTGTATTTTGCGGTATGTAACATCATCGCATGGAAATAATGTGTCTATCATTTACGTAAATTCTTTTAAGTTCTTTAGTTTTTGGCGTCCCAGTGACCAACAACTGAGTCAGAGTGACGAAAAATAACCAAGAATGTGGTCTGAAACCACGTAGTTCATAACTCCGAGTGTGTTACGTGTGTTAGAAATATCTTCTGTAATCATAATTATTGACAGCTGACCATCTTCGTTAACCCTCGACATTTGAGTCAGTGTTCGTTGCAGGTAGTTCAGTTTTTTTCTATCGTTACGTGGTCACTTACCTCAGACGGAATCTCTAAATGCTGAACATCAGAGAGGCTGTAAGGACTTGGGCCGAGCGCTATCCCAACGATCTGGCCGGGCGTGCTGCGCTCTGAGACAACCGCTCGTGTATTATGGGACGCATTCCACATTCCCATCTTGCGTCAACTGTTTCGATCTTCTTTACGTCTCACACAAGGCGACACGCCGCTCAAATGGCTAGACGACCTAACAAAAGAGTTGTGAATGGCCTAAGAGACAGTTGTATTCCACATCCGACAACTATTTCTCTATTTATCAATTTTTTGACCAAACCTGTCAACACAGAAACAACCCGGCCACATTTCGTTAGAACGACATCAAATTAATAGAGGACACAAGACAAGACAGCATTATTTATTAAAACAGTAGCCAAAATTGGATAATTTTACTGACCCGTGTAAAAAAGATTTGATCTATCCTTGATCTAGCATTGATCTAGCAATTTAGTCTAGGATAAGTCTAGCCCAGTCGACGAATATGGTCTTAAAGTTTTTTATTTTTATTAATTTCGAATTTTTGATGATATATGAAGCATTTCCTGTTTATTATTGATTAAATTAAGTCTACCTAAAGTTCAGGAAAAGTCTAGCACATGTCTATATAAACAAAAAAAAATATTTATTATTAATTTAAAAATTTTGATGATATTTACTGTGGATTTTTGTAGAAATTCCGTCCGTCCAATGTCTAGCGCGTAATCTTTGCGTATGTTTCCTAAGTTTGATAATAATAAAAATTATAAGTAAAAAGTATATTTGGTATTTTATTATTATATGTCTAGGTCTGCTTGTCTTGTCTATTTTCTAAATTAATAAACGTTAATCAAATATATAATAAAATATGTTATTTTGTTAAATTACCAAAAAGGGGGCCCGGACTCTGTAATTGCCTAGGGGCCCCGAGTATCTAAGTCCGGCCCTGCATACAGGTGCTGTGGTGTTTGCAGATCTTTGTTCCGTTACATATTATCCAGACATTTAATGTTTAATCTTAAAAGTTTTCTCGAGTATTGGTAATAATGAAGTGTTTCGGGTACAACTCAAAATGTATTATATACATTCTGTGTATAATATATAACACACATCCGGTATATTACATATATGTTTGTGTAATCTACATGCATACACAACGAAAGTGTATTCGGTTCTTCTAGTACTCTAAGAAGTATGTAAGTTCTACCCAATTTCCGAAGATCTTGCAGTAACACATCATATCATCTGCATGATTTCAGAACTTTATAAAATTATATACAACTCAGATAGTGGCCTGGTATTCTCAAAATTACACAGCCAAAATTAAAAAGTTTATTTTATCCTAAATTGCACTGGTTTGGCGAAGTTAAAAGAATGCTGCAATCGACATATCTAAAAGTGATCATTTCTAGAAAATGTCCATTAAATTTTTTGGTACCACGAGTCAGAATTGCCAAACGGGTCAANATCTAAAAGTGATCATTTCTAGAAAATGTCCATTAAATTTTTTGGTACCACGAGTCAGAATTGCCAAACGGGTCAACGACATTTCTAACTCGCCTATAGAAAATATACTTTTCATATCAAAATCATTACAGAGTGGACAAAGTTTTTGTCGTCGCTCTCAAAAGATTGTCCACAAGTGCCGGAAGAGATTTTTGAGTAAGTGAGGATGCATAAACTCTAAAAACAAAGAAATTAATTCGTCCACGTGAATTACAAATATCTTGATCTACAGTCCATATAATTTTGCACCAATGATTATATTCGTATGCATAATGCAAGGTAGAAAGTCTGCATGCATTTATACCAAAGGATATCCTATGCTGTTTTAAATTCGCAACGGAAATTCTGTCGGACAATGATGAGGAGTGTTATGTTCAAGAATTCATTGATGCGAATTTCCTTCACTGTTGGACAGGACGGGATGGTCCACTACTAAGGACAACAGATTGGCACGACATAACTTTGTTGGAATTTTATCACAAATGTAGTGTACGCAATTTCAGTACCAGATATGTAAACATTACAGCTAATCTTGCTACGTGTGTTGTGAAAATCTCCTTAGAGATGTTGACAAACCCTTAGGTTATACTGAATATCGCCTATGTTTCTTTCCAACCATGAATGTTACTCGTGAGGTTGTTTGTTGATACTGCTCATATAACTTTTATATTATGCACCCGGAAAGTTTTCTGTTTATGTTTTTAAATCAGGCAGAACGGCAGAGGTTTTACGAACATTGTTTACATCATACTGCGTAAGGCAACAGTTTTCTGTGTTGTGTTTCACATGTTGTGCCATCCATCGTCTTTGGTAACATGCATGGGCAAATATTTACCCAGTTAAATGTCCACGGTACTGTTTTAAATGACATGCAGTATTGCAGTACACTGTAATGCCTCGTAAAGGTAACATCAAATCAAAATAATGACTTTTATATAAACAAGATCCTACTATAAATATACTGTCTAGCTCTTGTAGTTTTAGTATACAGTTAGTGTATATCTTACACATGGCGGGAAAGATGTAATTGAACCTAACTAATAATGTAAACAACACAATGTAGCATATACTTTTATCTAAAAGACACTCATGTAGCTGACACCATTCAGTTGCAAAAAGCGAAAGATACTTCGAGCACCAAACTCTAAGGTCGGAGAATGATTCGCGGCTTCAGGGGAATAACAAATCTTGACGAACAAACGGAAAGCACCGAATGGGATTATGGCAGACGATGCGAATGAAATAACAGTGATTTTCATTCATACACCCTATCTACCTTCGGTCTCTTCTGCATAATGATTGGTTACACAACTGATATAACGCATGCAGTGCGTTATGCATCTAATCAGTGTAAATGTTTAACAGAAGCCTTATACCACAATTAAAAAGTGGAATATATTGTACAATAGGAAAAAATGGGGAGGTATGTTTATAATCATTCCTAAATGAGGGTTAGGTACGAAGAATGAATACAGCAAGGAAGTAATGAAATAATGCTCTAAGCGACAACCATCAACAAGCAAAATCTTAAATTGGCTCCTATTGGATTAACATGTGAAAATGCATTTCGTTTCCGCAGTCTCAGTTTCAAGATAAACAGAAATCACCGACATTCTGAATATCTATCAGAAGCAAATATGTGATAAAAAAAATTCAAGAGTCTTTTATACCAGCCATAGTTCACAAATATCGTAAAATCTATTACCTTTAATCTGAATCCCCATATGAAATTAAGACATTTGTAACTTTCCCTTTAAACTATTCATAACTTTTCGAGAAACACTTACAAAAGCTGATGAAAACAATTCATGATGATGAACGGCGAAGGCAGTAACAACAACATATAAACAAATAATCCACAACTACATATAAAAAATACAGTAATGAGAACTCAACAGGATAAAAGTGTATAAGGTCACGTGTGTGTTAAAATCACCTCATAAAATTTTTTATCTCTTATAAATGTAATGATTATTTCATGTAAATAATTAAAAAAAGTATGCATATGTCAATGTGCATTATTCGCTAAACCCAATCCTAATTCCCAAAAACACACGATAGAATATTTTTTAACATTTTAATGTACGCGGGTTCCATTTTCTCTACCAGAAATTCAATTCAGAATTAATTTTTTGAAAGATGATTGATAAATGTTGCGGATTCATGATTTTGCATAACTTGTGCTTCGTATGAAATCGATATGAATTGCAGCCCGTCAGAGCAATACTATGGATCTTATAACCATGTGTTTGATGGGGTTAACTACGTAGCATGATCTTATGGTAACTATGATGGGTACCAACCGAGTTCCTTCTAGTAGGAAGGGTATACTTCTCATCAAGTATCTACAAAAAAACGGCTTGAGTTAAATTAAAATTATTGAAAAGTTAAAAATCTATTGACAAATAATTTTTTCCGTCTTAACGGCAGAAGGTAATTTATTAGTCAGTACTGGTTTATATTATGCTTTATTAATAAAACGGCTTTGCCTAACTTTGTTTCCTCCTGGAGCAAAAGACTGTGGGAATAGGCTAGAGACGTGAAGGGTGAGATATGATGTAGGGGAGATGTGAGCAGAAGAGATATCCAATATGGCGGCTGACTCCTTGTGACCCCTGTCCCTGAACATGGATTACCCCACCACTGACATGTCGACTGTCTAATTAACAGCGAAAACCTGAAATCTACGAGTATCAAGGTCAAAGGTTCCTGGTTCGGATCATGATGTTTGTGATTTTATAGCATGCATTATTTATGCTCGTTTGCGTGAGACAGATATACTCGTGATAAATGCCAACTACATAGAATATGTTTGTGTAATCTTCATTATTTTAGAGTTTGCAACTCTTCGCAACTCTGACGAACAGCCAATCTTAGTCCAGAGTTTTTCCTCTGAGCGCTTAAACGTATGTCCTTTGTCTCTAATTGTTTCAGCGCTGTTCATATTTCCAGTTTTATGCCATTTTCGTGAACATATATTTCTTGAATGCCTCAGTAAATCAATCAAGGTATGTCTAGAAACAGTAGGTTAAATTCGTCAAAAGACCAGCGTTTTCCTAATATAAGCAGCAAACATTGATTAATATACGGTATATACAAAATGTATGCTTTACTTGCGTGAATACTATGACCGCTAACTAACTGATTTATACTCTCTCTTTAGTATCACTCCTGAAAATGTATATTGGCCGAAGTATTTACGTATAATGTGATAACATTGTTAATGTTATTAGTGAGTCAATCTCGGCCGGGTTGTATTTGTTTCAGTGAAAATAGGCCATAAGTAGCTTATGACATTCACAAGCGTATATCAAACGCTCTCTCGCTGTTGCAACCTGTACACCGAATCGATTAGCAACCGTGGACGAAATTACATTTGCTGTACGATATCCTACTGTTGCCTAATACGTGCGACATATTTTTACGCCGATCCCAAGTTTTTCCGCGTGGTTTTTTTTTTTTTCNATCCTACTGTTGCCTAATACGTGCGACATATTTTTACGCCGATCCCAAGTTTTTCCGCGTGGTTTTTTTTTTTTTTCGTCTGAGATTCTTCAAAAATAGCAAATTAGGTTTCATTCTCTTTTATATTCAACAACAGTAGNTTTTTTTTTTTTTCGTCTGAGATTCTTCAAAAATAGCAAATTAGGTTTCATTCTCTTTTATATTCAACAACAGTAGTTCCGGTCAATGGACTTCGTCCCAGTTACCACGGCGAAAGCGCATTTAATACACGTGTGAAGGTCAACGTGATCGCTCTTTCTCACTCGCACACGCACCGTCACCGTGGCGGGCCTTAATAAATTTGACGCACAGTCCGGTCACGTTAAATTAAATCCTTTTGAAAAAATTGTAATTTAACCACGTCGTAAGTGATAAACTTCTATACGTTTTGGCAGCTCTTATATTAATTGCGTGAGTTGATCAAGTACTCTCTTAACTCTTCCTATAATTAATTAAGTAATAAAAACAATTTGCATTGTATCGATACGACGCTGTATATTTTATGATTAATAAACAAAATAATTACGTGACCCGAGCTGAGGCAGATGAAAACCTACAGCATCCCGATACACGGAAATGGATAGCAGTTAAAACAATCAATGTACCCATCCGCCATGTGAAGAAAATTTCAAAGCCTAAATACGTGATTAATCACTCAATCACGCCTGTCGTCGAGCGAGTTGGCGCAGTGGCACACCACGTCACTCGCCTTCGGGAGGACCTGCGTTAGATTCCCAGGACAACCATCCTGATTTCGTCCTTCCGTTGGTTTTCCGAAATCACTCCACGCCATAGCCGATTACTTCCCCATTCCTGCTTCTTTGAGCAAATTGCTCCGTCTCAAATGATCTCGCTGTCAACGAGACAAAACCCGCCCTACCTACCCACTAACGCCTACATTTATTATTTTCTTCGGTGTTCGACATTCGGTCCGCGATTCTAATTACTGTTGCTACGGCCCATGTTGCCTACAGTTAGTCGATAACGCAAACGAATTCGAATTGACTGTGCAAATAGGACAATTTGGCTTACTGGTGGATATTATTATTCAGTCACTGCGCAATGGATGAACCACATGATCTAAAGCATTCGTTTATAATTTAACACACAACGTACAAACGCAACACAATATTTTGCAAACTCTTGAAATTATCTCGTAAGGTAAGCGTGTTTGCTTGTCCTGTTTCATTTGGTTAGTTCCGGAGATGTTTTCCAAACCTATTAAATCACGCAGATTTGGTTTCCTAGTACTGCGTGTGAAGTAATTAATTTTATTTTCAAGCATATCCAAATAAGCAATATCATATTATTTGGAAAGAATTGCAACTGGAAATTAGCATGCTGTAGTGGATGTTAGGTGGCCACAGTGCCTCACAACTCGAAGTGTCGACAAGTTTTCGTGCATACTGGACACATTCTCACCGTCGCATGAGCCGGAGTAAAACATTTTTTTTTCCTTCAGAGAAGACCGCGTTTCGCTTGTTTGAATACTATCATCAGCCGTCGGTGTGTGCTACCAACCGTCAGTTTTACTTTGATTTATTATTGCCCATTTGCAGTTTTATGGAGTCTTTCCGAAAAATGCGCGAATGCTGATGTAACTGACCTCCCGATAAGAGGAAAAGTAAATGATAATTCCACCCCTGCGCCCGCGCGACTGTTTTGGTGAGTGGAGAGGTTTGGGCGGCGAGGTGAGCATGGAGCAGCGCCGGAACGAAGGGGCGGGGGAAACGGGAGATCCCCGAGAAAACCCGCCGGCCAGCGGCATCGTCCGGCACGATTCCCACATGCGGGAGTGACCCGGCCGGGGATTGAACCCGGTTCGCCTTGGTGGGAGGCTAGCAGGCTAACCGCTCAGCCACCGCGGTCCCTGGTTCAGTGCAGGTCATGGCCGATTGCCTTCCCCGTTCCTATTTCTCTGACCAACTTGCTCCGCCTAAAATGACCTCGCTCCCAACCTACATACTGTACGTACGGCCATAGAAGTTGACTTCTTACTTCCTGGTGGGAAAAGAGGACCCGGGGGGAAGGGGCAGGTCCTTACCGTGACCATACCACATCCGTTTTAATCGCATCACTCTCTCTCTCTCGTACTGTGACTTGTATGTTTGTGCTGGCGGTTTATGGACGGATGTAACACTTAATTTCGTTCAGGCTGCATAAACACCTATAAATAAAATATATTTTAAAATAATTATGAAAATGTGTTTGCCATACATAACAAAGATTTGCTGTCTATCAATACGGAGGGGAGGGGGGCAACCCCCCTGTTGGCTGAAATGCGTGAAGGTGTCGGGGGATGGGAGAGGGGGGAGGCGACCGTTCCCTTTCCCCCTTCCCCTCCACGGGGCATATGGCCATGCCCGATTTTCGCTTGTGAGAAACGTGGCGGACGTTGTGGCTGGCCAGCGCGTTTTCTCGGGGCATTTCTGCCTCTCCCACCCTTGCGTTCCGTTGCTGCTCCGTATCTTTCTCATTTTATCCCCCAAGGTGTCCTCAAACACAGTTGTAAAGCACTCTACAGTTATCTCGAACTCAGCTGTTTCCTATTTTCTGTCAAATTACCATATTATGCACAGAACATGGCAGAGGGGGTTCTAGATCAATAATTTTCTTGGTATTTCGCGCAGAATTATTAAGAAATGTGTCNTAAAACATTAACATGCCATGAATTATGATATACCAGAAAGACTGAAACTTATCTTCAGTAACATGTAACAATATTGTATCCTTATATAATTATTTTAGATTTTAGATATTCGTTTCTAATTTTGAAAGTGCCGAAAACAGCGACGCAAATAGTTTTTTCGACGTATACAAATCGTTCCTAGATCCTCTGCTAGCGACGTGCTTAGCAGATCCTAACAACCTTGCTTTCCGAAAAGCCACAGGAACACGCGCAGGGGCACAACTGGCATTTTTAGGTTTGGG
>NQII01002066.1:59841-74465 GCA_002778355.1 Clitarchus hookeri
CTTTTTTTTTTTTTTTTTTTTTTTTACGATAAACACTTTACAGTTAATAGCAAATGAATTGCATACGTAGAGTATAGAAGAAAAAAATTATGCTCCTATGATTTCGTAAAAAAAAAGGTGAGGGGCGGTTGCGAAATAGACTTGCTGCCTACTCTTATGTAGCGCCTCTGTTGTGTGCCTGCATGAAGATGCTTCAACGTCATCTCTCAACTGTCACGTCCTGCCACGCTTAAAAAAAAAAATTGCATACGCTTATATCTCCGTTTCCTCATCGCCGTCGTCCCGACAACAGCGATGCAACGGCTGTTTCTCTGCTGTTTCTCTCCCCCATTCTCAGCCACACGCCCCGTGGAGTAACAAACTGGGGTGGCGGGCAGGGTATGCATCGCCCTTCCCTAAATTTAGGAAAGGGCGCCAACATGAAAGTACCGGGGCACCTGAACTGTTTTTATTCGCCAATATTCGTTGATATATTACATATATACAATATATAATACTTGTCACAGTTATTTACCTGACAATACCGGGACTTAAATCCTTATCTCAAATAAAATTGTTGTTATTACCTACAGTTTAATAATCGTAATAATATATTTTCTATGCTTACATACTTCTTTGCTACTGTGTTACAGAAATTTATTTATATTTTATGCTGTACGTAATTTAGGTTTTTATCGCACAAAGATTAAATTTATAAGAGAAGCAAAAATGTCTTAAGAGAGGTGCGCCTACAAGCTTGCGCCACCCCTCTTGGGGACACCTAAAGGGCTATCCCCTCCACCTCCGAAGTTGCAGACGCGGTTTCGTCATTGTATACCATAGGTCCTCGCCATCTATGTATATTTATATTTCTCCAGAATTTAATTTCAAGATTAATTATTTAACAGCCGCGTCTGTTAGCACAGGCGTGCGCGGTTTTTATAATTTGGTGTGAACAAAGAGAATCGCCAATGACAACTTATAAAGTGGGAGTCCTAGGCTCGTAGCTTTCTCACTCGGCAATTTTTTTATTTTAAAGTTTAACATGGCATAATTATAGAAATGTTATGCCAACATAGGACATTAAAAAAAATACATTTCCCAAAAATTTAGAAAAAAATGGGTAAAAAATATTTTTTATTATTTTTGAAAAACGAAATGAAAATATAAATACAATAATTTTAATTACTGTTTAATTATATTACTTAAATTTGCTTTAATTTTATTAAAAAAAACAATAAAGTAAAATTTTTCAAAGAAACAAGGACATTCCATGTGCGGACAAAATTTATGAAAATCAAATTAAAATTTGAAAACCAAAACTTTAAAACCCAGTAAAAATAACTATGCGTTACAAATACAACGGTAGTTACCTCGGATTTCAATATTGCCCTGATACCTAAACCATACGGAGATTTCAAACCGAAACCGGAACAATATTTCTTCATTAGTGTGTGGCATGCGCACGCATGTGTCTGTTAAGTAATGTTGTATATATTTATAGTTATTTTGAAATCCGTCTTGTTTATCTGCTTTTTAGTTGTCGCATCTGTACCTGCAACTGGACATTTCCTACTTATTTGTCACGTTTTATCTCACAATATATAGACAGAGGTTAATTAGTATCGAAATATGATATTAAAATGTCCTTAATGTCATAAAAAATTTTAATTTTTTACATTAAATATTAAAAATTAATTACGTAAAATAACGAATTAACCCAATATGAGTGGAATCTATCCACTTAAGATATTTTTCAGACTTATGCAGTGTTCGAATTAGTCATTTTGGTTACTAAATTGCCCACACGACCAGGTTAGGAGCGTAAATATTTGGGGACATAGGGAGCAAATTTACTGATTTGGAGAAAGGACGTTACATATACAGACACCTCCGCCTCCTCAGAAGCGTCTGTTATTGTTTTAGTCTTTTTTCACGCTCGTTTTCACTCAAATTTTGAGAATACAAACCAACAGCAAAGAAAGAAAATTTAACAATGAGTCACCGTTGCATAATTTTGTTCATTGCAATTTTTTTATGTAATGAGAGAGTTTGATGTAGTAAAAAAATATTACTTTTCGACATCTTTAAAATTTACTTTTTCTTAAGTAAAGGCGAGCTTATAATTCACATAGTCAAATAACTTAGAATCTATTTCTATTTCACTTCCTCGGTAACAAAAAAACATCGAAATGTTCGTTAACGCAGTTCTTAAACTGAACACTAGGAGCGTTGCTCAGAGTAGTTAACCCTGGCTTCCTAATATTTAAACTACAAAATAACTTAATCAGAACACAGCATTTAATATAACAGAGTAGGGACCTCAATGGCTGTGCTCGCTAAGGAGTCATGATACTGACATGATTCGCGTCCGTGACTTAGTTTATGAGCTTTGATTCTGATGATCAAGTAGCATGAAGGTCTTAAGCTCCTGTCACATTGTCAAATTTTTTCCCGTCAAACTGCTTCCAATAAGTTTGGTCAAATAAAGTTGGACAGTTGTGACGTCATCGAAACGTCATAAACGCCGCCATATATGCCTTGGATGGCTTCCGTTTCTATTAAAAATTTGAAGATTAGACTAATTCTAAAGGTTTTTTTTTTTTTTTTTTTGTTTTACAGGTTCAGCCAATCAGGATCGTGCACGAAAAAATGGATATCATGAAACTTTAAAATAACGATTGCTGGAAACGAAATAAGTTATGATGATTATTAATTTATGTAGAAGCTGTCTGAGCATTAATGCTATTTTAAGTAAATATTGCACATAATATTAAGAACTCAGAGGTATTAATTTTCATTGTGGAGGAAACATTTCCGACAAATCAATCTCAATTTAGGAAATAAGTGAAAATAGACCACAACATTCTTTACGTTTCTTCCTGCTATCGAACTGCATGGAAATTGGAAACACAACAAAAGTATCGCAATTTCAAAATAATTTATTTTATAAAAATTCATATTAGACCTTTTTAGTAAAACAAATTGACAGAGTGACACATTTTGAAACACATTCAATATTATTTGATAAAATTTGTAGGAAGGAAAAATTTTATCGCCGTTTTTCATCTTCAAATTTTGTCAAATATATTTGAAAGCGAAAAATTGACACGTGAGACAGGGGCTTAAGAAGTGATTCTGTTATACAGTTTTAATGTTGTGAGTTCATTATCACTTCAGTATTGATTCCCAGTAAATTTTCCTCCACGAGTTTAAAACTTGTCAACTATCGAAAAAAAATAGATAGAGAGAGAAGGGGGAGAGGGAGAGAGAAAACAAAATCATTATTTGGTCATTGCGTTTTTGTTTAAACCTTAAAATATCCAGAAGCGCTAGAATTTTCTCAACAGGCCAGTCCCAAACGTATTTATCACTGGCTTAAAATCTGATACATTATTTAGGTCTTCAGCGCATGGCCCCGACATTAGCTCAATATTCGTCAACAATACTGTAAACATTGTGCAACAAAACGGTGGCAAGACTATTTGTTTACATTCAAAACATATACGTGGTCTTCCTATAAGCACTGTATTGTTAAATGTATCTTCGACAAATTAAAACTCGCTCAGAGCAAGTGTAATTAACTTGCAAAGCTGGTATTTGTGTGGACAATTGCGCCAACCAAGCATTAAAGTTGTATGATTTTTACAGTACTACAGTATTGGCAAAAAGCTGCTCATTGTTGTTCTCTGAAATTGGTTTACTTCGCAGCTTGGATGCTCACTCTACCCTATATATTTGCTCTCTACAGCTCTCTTCGCGTGTCTACGCCGCGGTCACGGAAACGTAAACAGCGAGGCCATACGTCACAAGGACTCGGAAGATTCGCAGCGACGGAGAAGATGACGTCTGTATTGATATTTGTGAAAGCGGCAAGGTTTATTCTCGCTGCTGCTGCGCGCGCGCACGAGCCGGTGTTTGTCCGAAGAGCGCGACAGCCGCCAGACCTTGGCAGGTAGAAATAGATTAGAGGTTCGCCTTGCCGCCGCCGCTAACCTCCGAGCGCCGCTGTCGGTGATCACGCGATGGTCACCGCAGCCAACCACGACGCGCCGTTCCGACGGAGGGAACTTCACCGACCCGCTTCCGTCTACAACTCATTAATCTCGTGCGCGCGCCGCCGTAAACGTTCATAGAAGTTCTGCTCTTTACGAATTTGTTTTGCGGGTCGTAGTGCCACATCTCGTGCAATATATATTTTTTCACGGGTTATTTGATAATTTTTTTTTGGGACAGAGTCAACCAACAGTTTTAAGGTAAGGTGTGTGTGTTGCAACATTGAGTATATTAGATAGTTAAATTTCGTAAGTTTACAAACCTGTAGTGTATCCCAAAAAATGTTTTAAATTCTGTGTTTTAAAAGTATTGGGTCCTAAGTTTGCTTTTTCTGGCGAAAAATAAGAGTAAAATTATTTTAAGCTGTGTTTGTACGTATATCTTCCTTTTTTATTTTTAAAATTTTCGATAACAGAACTGAAATGGTACTGCGTTTTGCCGTCGATGTAATGCATTTACGTCAATTGTTTTTAACTGTTATTGTATTACTAATTTCTGTAATATTGTCAGTGCATAGACAAATTGTTAACACTTTGTTTTTTATTTGTAATTGTTTTGATCGGCATTTTGTATATTTTTATCTTGCGTGTTAGGATCCGGCATACTTAAAATTTAAACTTAACGTAGGCATGGTAGTTTTTTACTACTTGAGCTTTCAGTTACGAATTTTCGGTAGAAAATCTATTAAGGTATCGGAAAATTTCTTCAATATGTATATCTTTGGAACATCTTATTTTCGTACCAATGTTAAGGTGGTTATCAAACAATTTTAATACCTATCACTGTCTCACGAGTATAGCTGCTATTATTTTCAGCACAATGTTTGTTTAGAAAAAATCGGGAATGTTTGTACATCGTACGAAGAAGTTATTTTTTCGTGTCATAATAGCTTATAAGTTTCCGTGCACGCAGAGTGTATACAAGCGCGGTAGCAAGTGGTTCTAAAGAACAGTAGGTAACGTGGAAAGACGCTCCCCAGAAAATGGTTTATCTGGAGCCCGATAACGGAAACGTTATTGTTGCGTTAAGGTGTGGTGCCACGCTGGCTTCCTATCCTAACTGTGTCGGACAGCTTATCGCAGGCGTGGGTGCGAAGCGGTGGGTATTCGTGCCGGTGTGTCGTCGCAGGGCGATTACGTGAATGGACGGGGAACATGAATGAGCGGGGAGAATGAAAACACTCGAGTGTGGCGACCTTCTCTCCTCTTCCGCCCCCTCCCTCCTCCTGTACCAACATCCGCTCGCCGTGTTCCATTGCCGGCTAGGGGTGGATCGGACCTACGCCCCCCCCCNCCCCCCCTTCCCGGTTGGTAGCCTTTCTGGGATGTACATGTTTCTGCATGCTGCGTTTTCGTTTGGTTTCACTATCGTTTCAATAACGGCGTAGTTGCTTGTGGTTGTTGAGTAACTACAGGTTGTTCACGGCAAAGTAAGCACTTTTAGAACAAAAATTTGAAAATAAATCATTGCTCATAACTATATACATTACACACTGGCACGCAGGCTTCTAGTTACGTTGGTAGCGAATTAATAAAAGTAGTCGTTGACACTAACGTATTGCAATTGTAATGTTTATATTTATGGGCACTTAATTTAATGTGTGTTTTTATGCTCGTTGGAGTATGAATTCGAATATTACGAAGAAAGTTGCATTCCCCGTACTATTTCTCTGTTTTACTCAAATAGCGCGTGAATAAAGTGATCAGGCCCAGGGCAAAATGATACGAAATAAGTGAAAGTAGATCCTCAGCAGGGCTTTCAAAAATGCTCAATTAACTGTGAACAACCTGTACAGTGTTGGTATCATTAGTATGTATTAGTCTATTCGCGGTTTCTTCACACATTTTGAATCAAACCTTTGAAAAATCACCCCATGTATTACTTGTCCAGTTACTTCCTAAACATGTNTTTCTTCACACATTTTGAATCAAACCTTTGAAAAATCACCCCATGTATTACTTGTCCAGTTACTTCCTAAACATGCCATGTATCGCAAGAGGTTTATACTTGTAATCATAAAAGTAACTTTTTTCCTTAAATTTAAATGTTATATATATTTTATCTATGCATTATAATGCTTTGTTTATAAATACCTAACATGAATAAAAACAGTGAAAAAACATGTGTGNTATATTTTATCTATGCATTATAATGCTTTGTTTATAAATACCTAACATGAATAAAAACAGTGAAAAAACATGTGTGTTGGTATCGCCTACTAATAAATAGTTCTCATGCAACATATTATTACAACTGAGTGCGCACGAATGTGGTGCGTTGTCCTTTGGTGTAATTTTCCAGACTTAGTTAAGCTTAGCTTGGACGAGGCGGAGAAATATTTNGAATGTGGTGCGTTGTCCTTTGGTGTAATTTTCCAGACTTAGTTAAGCTTAGCTTGGACGAGGCGGAGAAATATTTTGGAAGTAGAACTTTAGCAGGGCTTCAGAAAAGTGTGAAGTAACCGTGAACGGATCATAGTCGAGATGGCTAGGGCGTCACGCTCGCTCTAGGAGGTTTTAGGTTCGAATCCAGTTACGTCATGGATGCGTGCGTGATTTTTAGTTGATATGGCTTATCCACCTCCCCCACAAATTTGCCTATCAGCTGATACAAAGGGGTCAGAAAAATATAACACTTCATTAGAGAAGCTTCTCGTTGGACAAAAACAGTTTGGTTGCTTATTTACTCTCTTTCTGGCGCCTTTTGCTAAATTGGGTGGGGCCTCCCCCCCTAGTTGCTGNAAATCAATAACCTCGTCAAAATGCTTGCGAAGTTACCATCTCGGCATATCCATGTTACATGTAACCAATAAACCTTGAAATTCCAGTAATAGGAGTTGTGAACATAAATACTAGACGCTGCATGTACCTTTGTGTTCCTCATGTCGAAATCACGGGAGCCGCCTCCCATAAATTACTGTTTGCAACTGTATTAACATTTCGAGCACAACGTCACACACATCAGAGAGAGAAATATGTTCAGCATTGCTCCCTGCAAGCCTAAGTTATTTTTCTCGTCACTATTCTAACAGTATGTATCTGAATATTTAGAATGCAACACCGGAAAGAGGCCTTCAACAAATTAGTGGCCACTTTGTTATTATTATTAACCATCATTAGCAATTATGTGCATGTGGCAATCTGCAGTTTACGTTACGACACTTCATGCCCCCGAAGATAAAATTCTTCAACTCACGTGCACCATTACATTTCGTAATTGTAGTATCGGTGAAATGACTAGCTAATTTAGAGCATAGTTTTGTTTTCTCAGCGAACGCAGCCGTAAGATGGTATTTTAAAATGCAATTACAGTTGGCGATAGAGCAATGCCGTGAGAACCAGCTATGTGGAGAAGGTCGGTAGACTACGCCATTATTGACGAGAGCGGAGTTATTTGCAGTGCCTCGCGTTGCATTTGCGATGCTCATTAACTGTGCATGCGTAAGTAGTCGGAGGCGTGCACCTAAGACCGACATAACTTCGATGCGGAAGTGGGTTTTAATTGGAGGGTTCACCGCCGTATTGAATTTACGTATATTCATCTGTAACATAATTTCCAGGGTCAATATTTAAAAAGCAAGCTTTGTTAAAGCGCAGGGAACATCGTAACAGTCGCCTATTTCGAAGTGCACCTTCTTTTTCTCCAGTTTCTAGTTCACATCTGTAATCGTATTCAAAAGCCCCCTCGTTGTTTAATCATTTTGGTTCCACGTGAGAAAATACATAATTGAAACCCTACAAACTTCAGAAATTATGTTACGTAGTCCCGTATGCCAGTTCAAGCTTTAATTTTTACCGTCTGTCCATAAAGTTTGATAACGAATATTTGTAAAAAGGGTTCTCAAATGGATAGAATCTCTCCATCTTAAATAAGTATTGTGAAAAGCGCCAACACATTAAACTGCGCTTAAGAAGCCATGGAACATGTTCTATCTGAGCAAGGACATCCGTGTTATAAGCTTTACGCGGTTAATGAAGCACTTATAATGTAATTTTATGCTCATTTTGTATTTTCACCATGTGCAAAATTAACATTACCGTGTGTCCGATCATTTTAATCACGGTCGATCAAGTGTAACTGTCAAATTGTTAAAAAANTGCAAAATTAACATTACCGTGTGTCCGATCATTTTAATCACGGTCGATCAAGTGTAACTGTCAAATTGTTAAAAAAAAAAATATATATATATATAAGCGCAGAACAGGCGAGGTGATGTAGTAGAGGGGGTCGGCGGTACACCCCCGGCCCCGAAATTTGTAGGTGACGTACAACATAGCATTGCCTCCCCAAAATTATTTCGTGTCGTTGTCGTTATTACCTTAATGAATTGCACAGCAACAATAGTCTTAATTCGAGANCCTCCCCAAAATTATTTCGTGTCGTTGTCGTTATTACCTTAATGAATTGCACAGCAACAATAGTCTTAATTCGAGAAAAATCTCACGACCTACTGCAGCAGAAAAAATATGTTATTCTGTGGTTTTATTAAAAAGGGAAAATCCTACTCGTTCGGGGATATACAAGACTGTTCTCGTGTCTCCACGCCTCTTCTACTGGCATAGCCCTCCTTAAAAACCTTGTAAACTAGCATGGAGGGGACACGCACGTGTTGAGCAGGCTTTCACTTGTCAGTTGCCACCTNTCCTTAAAAACCTTGTAAACTAGCATGGAGGGGACACGCACGTGTTGAGCAGGCTTTCACTTGTCAGTTGCCACCTCTTCTACTCCACAAATCATAACATTATTGTAATATGTAACACTAAATTAACATTAAGTACAAAATTCTTGTAGAAATAATAACATAAAAAATTGACTCGTAAAAAACATAAGACATTTTAAAATAATTTTTACTGTATAAATTAAATTATTATTTTTCGTTTTGTTCTCAATTCACGCTCTTTGTACCCTCCCTCCACTTATATAATATGTATGGGAACGTGACTCCCGTGCCACTTCTTTAAATTCGCGCCTGCTTGTAACTAAATTGCATTTAGTAGCTGCAGCCCAAACCACTAGTATTCTTAACTTTAAAATAATTATTTTGCAAAAAAAAAAAAGTTAAATGAAATGTACAGAAGAAAATTACTTTGTTCTAGGTAAGATCAGGTGGCGAAAGCATGTCTGCGTAAAAATGTTTGCATTTCCCTAATAGCACTAGGCTAAATTAAATGTAGAGTGGCTACACCCTTAAACAAATATTCCGGAATACCTACCCCTCCTCACCGGTTAATTTCCAGCAGCGTTTTGACATTTTGGGATCTAGTCAGACTCGTGTCTGAACCCGTAACTCACCCCCTTCTTTTGTTATTTTTTTTATTATTCAAGCTTAACTGCTCAAGCGTTTTACTAACACGCTAATAATTACGAGCATGAAATAAACAATTGAAGTAGTCAAAGTCGGTGCCTCACTGACAACCTAATTGTTTGCATGCCGGTCAATGTGTCCATTAAAGTGTATGCTGTTAGCAGGGATATTTTTGAACGGTTCTTTTTTAAAGTGCTTAATTACCAATGAACGAGCTGAAACAGTGTAGCCGTAGTGGTGGAGGATATTGATAGGTCTGAATTTGTTTGAATTGGTATTATTTGCTTTTACAGTCTAGCATGTGTTGCGCCGCAATTAAAGTTAAGGTACACTGCGTAAATAGTTCTCTTAAATATATCTTTATGGCAACATTTCCGTAAATATTCACTAAACACTATCTAGTATCGCCCTTTGTCATTTTTTCAATATTTACTTCAGAAACCTGCAGACTTAATTATGTAGCTTGTTCAGCGTTATTTTATGCCGCACGCGCTCTTAAAGGCACGCGTTTCTGTTTGAAATGTCGCAAAGAAAACTCGCATGAATTTGGCGACCACACGCTGACCGTCTTGTTGTGTGGAAGCGCCGCTGATCGATTGGAAGGTGTGCGTGGAAAGNTGAATTTGGCGACCACACGCTGACCGTCTTGTTGTGTGGAAGCGCCGCTGATCGATTGGAAGGTGTGCGTGGAAAGTACTCACGACGGGCGCACCGAGGAAGCCGTACGGAAGCCGAGGGGGAAACCAACCACGCCGCTGTGGGCGGCGGCTCGAACAAGGCAGTCCCGCCACGTGACGTCACACCGGGAAACAATCGCCGGGCGAAGAATCTGGCGTGCGCTCTCAAGTCCCCCTCCTCGCCCTTCCCCCTCTCTAACAAGTCTGGACGCGCCTGCGCGTTGAGTGTGTTTGAAGGGGAAGGGGAGGGGATGTTGACCGTGCGAATGCGGGGGAGGCGTGTCGTAGTTAGAACAGGTGTGCCTTCAGTAAGTGCGTGAATTCGCCCGGAGGTGGTCGCCCGACAGACATCGGTTGCTCCCCCCCCCACACCTGTGCGCGTATTTAGGAAACGGAGACCTCGAGGTAAGAATAAGACTACAGTCGCTACGCGCTTTCGCTTCTTCCCCTTTTCGCAAACTACGCGATCGTTCACTCTCTTCGGGAAAGTTGCCATAAGGAATTCTGGCGCCGCGTTGCCTGACCCCGTTTTCTGCACAACGTGCATATGGGCAACCTAACGAAACCTGTTTTTTTGCAAAACCAGTTTCGAGAATGTTGGATAATCGAAGAGATTATATTTGTAAATACAAGCGACTGAGTAAGCTCGGAGTCTTTGTATACATTTGATACTCCGCGAGAGATTTGTTAAATGTTTTCGATGTTTCTGAAAATGATTNAAGCTCGGAGTCTTTGTATACATTTGATACTCCGCGAGAGATTTGTTAAATGTTTTCGATGTTTCTGAAAATGATTTGTGCTTTATTTTTGTTTAAGGAGGAACGTGGGCTCTGAAATGGGGCCACAGAGTCGTTGGCTTACTTCGGAGAAAATTCTGCTGCTGGTTGCATTCTCTTTAACTGGTGAGTCGAATGGGGCAAACTCCCAAATATTGAAACTTCATGTGCGTAGAGTGTAGAATTTAAAGTTAAATTAGGGGTAATAATTGGTTTGTAGAAATTTATTTTGACTGCTAGAAATTAAATTTTAAGTGTTGGTGTAGTTTTTCAATTCGGCTNATAATTGGTTTGTAGAAATTTATTTTGACTGCTAGAAATTAAATTTTAAGTGTTGGTGTAGTTTTTCAATTCGGCTTACGTTGAGTGGTATTACACCGTGCGAGGCATACAAAGGCATTTTGACGAAGTAAAACTTAAATAATTTAGATGTCCCGAGTTGACCTCCGAAAAGTTCATCTGAAGCTAACACAAATAAGCACTTATGGTTTTTAACGTCGGGAAGCGGCTGAACTGTAGTGTGTGTGCCAACGGTACCTCTCGTTAATATAGCACTTATAGTGGTCTTGGTAACGAGCTCTAATTTTTCTCGTGTACTGTTTGTTTTTCAGCTTAACGCATTTTCGTTAAGTGGGCGTTCTCTTCGAAACTGCCGGTTTATGAGAAAACTGTGAAGTGTGGAATCGGGCGACCGTATGTACTATGCTAACGTTTCGTGTTGCATCTATCTGTGCGCGTGGTGCAAATACGTATTAAATCTCAAAGGTATTGGATCGATGCTAGATTTCTTGCTAAACTAAGTTTCAGATTTTGGCCTGGTGGCAATGATAAATTATTTTACCTATTCTGGCATTCGTTGGTTTGTTCGGAAATCTGATCATTCTGCGGGAATAAGTTAGTTACCCCTTTATCCTCGGACAAATACCGGTTGTCAATTGACATGCCGTGTGCGGGAGTCTAGTACAATTGCAGGTTCGGTTTCGTAACGTGTGCGCGAGATAGTTACGGCAACTCGCGCGTTAAAGCAGGCCTAAGTNGTACAATTGCAGGTTCGGTTTCGTAACGTGTGCGCGAGATAGTTACGGCAACTCGCGCGTTAAAGCAGGCCTAAGTGGGAGCTTAATGAAAACTGTTAATTTAAGTAATCGGCAAGTACGCTTTGGACATCAAACAATTTAACGTATTTCTGCGAAAACTCTCCAGAAGTAACGGATCTTATCAGCACACTTGCCCCAATTCCGAAATGTGCTCATTTAGAGATTAACAAAATAGGTACCGAAGATATATTTTCTGAGACCTTAGTCATAGCCCAATGTCTGCTAAAAACAAATTCGCGGTATGCAGAATNTGAGACCTTAGTCATAGCCCAATGTCTGCTAAAAACAAATTCGCGGTATGCAGAATAATTAAGGAGTTTTATATATGCACTTAGTGTTACTTAAAGTTGAAAAATATTGTCTGCAGTGTAGTAGTACAGTTTACCGGTAATTTTCAGTTTTGGTCTTGGTGCGTTTGCCAGTTTTCCGCGGTCTTGTTGAATGGTAGCTTCACACACTGAATACCGCCTTTGACCGGAATCGTATAAAGCACTTGGCGTGGACTACTGTGCAGAGTGGGAACTGCCNGTACAATTGCAGGTTCGGTTTCGTAACGTGTGCGCGAGATAGTTACGGCAACTCGCGCGTTAAAGCAGGCCTAAGCAGGCCTAAGTGGGAGCTTAATGAAAACTGTTAATTTAAGTAATCGGCAAGTACGCTTTGGACATCAAACAATTTAACGTATTTCTGCGAAAACTCTCCAGAAGTAACGGATCTTATCAGCACACTTGTCCCAATTCCGAAATGTGCTCATTTAGAGATTAACAAAATAGGTACCGAAGATATATTTTCTGAGACCTTAGTCATAGCCCAATGTCTGCTAAAAACAAATTCGCGGTATGCAGAATTATTAAGAAGTTTTATATATGCACTCAGTGTTACTTAAAGTTGAAAAATATTGTCTGCAGTGTAGTAGTACAGTTTACCGGTAATCTTAAGTTTTGGTCTTGGTGCGTTTGCCAGTTTTCCGCAGTCTTGTTGAATGGTAGCTCCACACACTGAATACCGCCTTTGACCGGAATCGTATAAAGCACTTGGCGTGGACTACTGTGCAGAGTGGGAACTGCCGCGCCGGTTGCTTAGACGACCTGACGTGGAAAGTTACACAAGATAGCCACTGGCACGACGCGTGACGCTCTTGTCAATACAGCTCCCGTCTCGCAGGACAGCATTCTGGCGTGCACGACGTCGGCGACGGCAGGCGACCAACAACCTTCTCAGTCAAGCGTTGGATTCACGCTACCTTACAGTTGCCGAAGACTGAAATTCCTTAGAGCTAGAAGTCTTGCACAAAGTTAGCAGCCAAAAATTGGTTGTTCGTACATCAAAGCTATAGAAAGCAGTACATTTCAAGAGTTAAAAATACTTTCTTGAAGCATTTTTCATGTCTGATATTAAGTATAAATTCTCAAACCCCACAATTTAACGTCTCCTTCCATATTTAGTCAGAACTCGCAGTATTTAGACAATTTTAAATTTTAGAAAAGCTCTTTGCTTGCGGTTTTTTTTTTTTAACTTTTCAAAAGCGGGAAAGCTGGCGCACAGAACCACTTTGTATGGATACTCCTGTACCTCTTNTTTTTTTTTTTTAACTTTTCAAAAGCGGGAAAGCTGGCGCACAGAACCACTTTGTATGGATACTCCTGTACCTCTTGTGAAGGAAGTATTTTTAGTCTACTCCTGTTTCTTAAATGTTTCTGTAGTTCTTTGTGCATTGCCTAAACTATGAAGCCCATTCAGGTTTCACTAGTTTGAAGTTTCTAGAAGTCTTACGGCAACTTTCTGACCGCTTTAAATACGTTTAAGGAAACCTTTAAATAAAGATTAGATAGTGGGCTGAAGAATCCAGATTGAAACTTCTTGCACCCGGACTACACTAATCTAGTCCATTTGGCGAGGTAGACTGGAGTGTATAATCAAGATTTAAAGTTTACTTTAAACCGTGCCGACGAGAGTACTGGGAGATTGAAATAAGGGGAATTTTGGGAGTGTTGTTCGCGCATGTTGGCACGTATGGTGTACATAGTTTTAAAATTTAGTCAAATGCGAAGCTACAAAAGGATAGTGAAGTGTTTAGATAGAGGTTGACTTCAGTCTTTTAAAGTACACATTTGAGAAATATCAAATTATTCGATAATAAAATTTTGATTTTGTTAAGATAAAAATGGAAAATGCTGGCTTAAAAACAGCAGTGGCAAAAATATACGAAGTTTGTTAGTGTCGTTTGTTCTCTTGTTCATGCAGTTGCCGAAAGTATGTTAAGTTTTTAGCTATAGTGGAGTCTTCGCTCATGTTTGCACTTATATTCGCATTGCGAAGTTTACCTTAAACGCAACTTTTCTGTCCACGTTATCTTTGTGGTCGCTATGTTTAACTCCTGTTGAAAGTTTTACTGTAAACTTGGAATAAAATAGCCTTAACAAAAGCGACAAACTTAAGTTTGACAAAATTAAATAGGAGGAAGTCCGCACGGCTAGTAGTGATTTGAGCGGCTCTTAAGGGGGTAGCATCCTTAATAAATTTGCTTAGTATTGTGTATTTTCTTTATCAATCTTGCTTTAGTACNGGGGTAGCATCCTTAATAAATTTGCTTAGTATTGTGTATTTTCTTTATCAATCTTGCTTTAGTACACTACACGATCATAACCGAGTACTTACAAGTTCAGAGATTTGTCTTTTTAATACGTTGTTAAGGAATAATTAAGTTTTTATTGTCCATTTTATTAAATTTGCT
>NQII01002066.1:75604-105070 GCA_002778355.1 Clitarchus hookeri
TCTTGCAAATAATGCAGTTTGAATCTATTTAGCACAGTTGTGTGCAGAACGTTTTAAAAACTGGTAACAATTGTTTGATATAAATTTAAGATCGCTAGGTTATAACGTGCCGAATTTTAGGTAAGACAGCAGTTCGGTGTGTTGACCATAGTCAATCATCCGTCCTGACCACACAGCCAAAATAAATTACACAATATATTAGCCAGTGTAGAATATGAGAACAATATTGTCATTTGAATTTATGTACCTAATAATTAAAAACTGGCAGATTTTTTATACACTGATTATTTTAATACGGGAGAATTGTGGTGTAAAAGTGTGTACTGAATTAGAAAGGGGAAGGTGCGGTGAAGGTCATCGTGTTGTGCGTCATCGCAGGAGAGTAAGTAGGCTCTTAGCTCCGCGCTGCACGCGCCAACCTTACTCCCCCCAAGACGTCTATCCCAACGGGACTATATTACCTGGAAAACAGACAAGTGCATTCCAATGAATGGCGATTGTGTTTTGTTACTTATACCTGTCGCTGGTATCGCCATCTTTCGACGGAAAGCTGAACAAACAAGAGACTTTGAAGATTTGTCTCTAGTGTCNAAACAAGAGACTTTGAAGATTTGTCTCTAGTGTCCACCAACAGGTGCGCCACTTACCAATTCTACCTACCGGCCGCCAAGGATACCAGCCCCTTAACATCCCTTGATAGCCAATGAGGGTGTAGTGAGTATGGAGTAGCACAGAGATGTAAGGGCGGAGGAAACTGGAGATCCTTAAGAAAACCCGCAGACCGGCTGCATCGTCCGGAAAGATTCCTACATGCGAAAATTTGGGAGCGACCCCGCCGGGAATCTAACCCGGTTCGCCCAGGTGGGAGGAGAGAAGTCTGATATCTAACCCACCACGGCCCCTAGTACGGCTAGAAATTTCAGCAGAGCCTACTAAACATTTGAAATTGGGTCTTCGTATTGTGGCTAGTTTATAGATGCAATTTAATTTTGAGTAGGCCTACACTTATATTGTGGATCAGTTATTTGTATAGATGTATAAACTGTATCTGTCTGGGCGCACATGAAGGTTAGGTTATAGGAATGTCGGGTGTTAATTTAATGAAATGTTTAATTGGCATACGCGCTCGCAACGAATCAGCCATTTCACAGTCCTGCCCTACTGGACTTCCGTGAGGGCTTAGGTCTTCGTGTCGGAAATAATTCGCCGCAACTGGGGCAGCTAGTTTTTAAACTGGCTGGTTAATCTATGGTGGCTTCATCACTGCCGGACTGCTTCGAAAATACTTGGCCTGCTGCTCCGACTGACGTCACGCTCTGCTCGCAGGCTCCACCCGCTAATGTAAATACGGCCGCTTGGGTCTTAGCACATTTGACTACGCAATTTCGCAGTGTCTCGTCCATAATGTGTGCTTCGCTGGACACTCACGTAGCTGTGTATAGTCTAATGAATTTCTTCACAGCTTTTCAATCGAACCTTTGAAAAATCACCCTACTTAAGACTTATATTTCTTAAATATGACTTATAGGTATTTTAAACTTAGGTTACCTTAAATCACCTTATTGTTGGTTAAATTTCACTAACTTACATTTTGTCTAGAAGTTATCGTATTTCATCTATAAAATATTTTGAAACAGAGGTAATGTGTTGGTATTGCCTAGTAGCCTAGTAAGAAAGTTATTTCGCAAATCATTTTTACACTGAGCGAGCACGAATGAGTTGCATGGTCCCTTTGGTGTAATTCCCTACAATTGGAGGGGNTTCGTATTGTGGCTAGTTTATAGATGCAATTTAATTTTGAGTAGGCCTACACTTATATTGTGGATCAGTTATTTGTATAGATGTATAAACTGTGTCTGTCTGGGCGCACATGAAGGTTAGGTTATAGGAATGTCGGGTGTTAATTTAATGAAATGTTTAATTGGCATACGCGCTCGCAACGAATCAGCCATTTCACAGTCCTGCCCTACTGGACTTCCGTGAGGGCTTAGGTCTTCGTGTCGGAAATAATTCGCCGCAACTGGGGCAGCTAGTTTTTAAACTGGCTGGTTAATCTATGGTGGCTTCATCACTGCCGGACTGCTTCGAAAATACTTGGCCTGCTGCTCCGACTGACGTCACGCTCTGCTCGCAGGCTCCACCCGCTAATGTAAATACGGCCGCTTGGGTCTTAGCACATTTGACTACGCAATTTCGCAGTGTCTCGTCCATAATGTGTGCTTCGCTGGACACTCACGTAGCTGTGTATAGTCTAATGAATTTCTTCACAGCTTTTCAATCGAACCTTTGAAAAATCACCCTACTTAAGACTTATATTTCTTAAATATGACTTATAGGTATTTTAAACTTAGGTTACCTTAAATCACCTTATTGTTGGTTAAATTTCACTAACTTACATTTTGTCTATAAATTATCGTATTTCATCTATAAAATATTTTGAAACGGAGGAAATATGTGTTGGTATTGCCTAGTAGCCTAGTAAGAAAGTTATTTCGCAAATCATTTTTACACTGAGCGAGCACGAATGAGTTGCATGGTCCCTTTGGTGTAATTCCCTACAATTGGTTAAGCTTTGTTTGCACGAGGCGGAGGAATATCCTAGAAGTAGAACTTTAGCAAGGCTTCAGAAAAGTTGAAAGTAACCGGGAATGGACTATAGTAAGTATTGCTAAATTTCTGTAAATGCAATTATTTTTTTTTTTTTAGTAGAGACAGCTAGGTTCTGAGTAAATACATGGGTCCGAACCCATCCCTTCCAGGCTGAAAATCAGTTTTAAAGAAATTTAAATAAATGGAGTCACGCCTATGCGAGTTTATAAAATAATTATTTCGATCAGTTCCCAGATTTTTTTGCGGTCTACCGCAGTTTGCGCGCTTCTCATGGTTTCAACGGAGCTGCTTAGACGTGTCTTAAGCCAGTAGTTGCTTCATTGTAATGTGCATATTTAGGACCTGTATTACTTCTCTATAAAAGTAGCTGATAACTATCTGATAAGCCTTGATGGGTATATCAGCCTCTGTTGTGCATCACAACCACCCGGAAATTCGAAGGTTGGTAATGAAATCTTCTCTTGCAGGGTAAAATTGCGTTCCTTAGTGTGGTGAAACTGATTAATCTGTTTTGTGGTTGGCTAATATAACCTGTAATNACCTGTATTACTTCTCTATAAAAGTAGCTGATAACTATCTGATAAGCCTTGATGGGTATATCAGCCTCTGTTGTGTATCACAACCACCCGGAAATTCGAAGGTTGGTAATGAAATCTTCTCCTGCAGGGTAAAATTGCGTTCCTTAGTGTGGTGAAACTGATTAATCTGTTTTGTGGTTGGCTAATATAACCTGTAATNTGCAGGGTAAAATTGCGTTCCTTAGTGTGGTGAAACTGATTAATCTGTTTTGTGGTTGGCTAATATAACCTGTAATATAATTATTGATGTGGTAAACTTCGCGATGGAAATTACAAATGAACATATCAGTAGTAACTACTGCAGACAATATAACATTAGTGTTTTCTATAAGAATGCAGTGTCGATGCTGACCTAAACACAGTAAAAATCTGTTTCGGATGAATTTCCATTCACTGTTCTTNCTATAAGAATGCAGTGTCGATGCTGACCTAAACACAGTAAAAATCTGTTTCGGATGAATTTCCATTCACTGTTCTTGTCATGTGAACTTCAGTTAACACTGCATGACATAATTTGTTGACCATGGCAAATAACTTGTATATTATTTGCCGTATCACCACTGTAAAAGATTGTTTACTTAAATTTTAATGATGCCAAAAAATTTAGTGCGGTGGTGTACGTATTTTCTGATAAAGCTTTAACAACCTTTCCTTTTGTCTATCAGTTGACTTGGTTATTTTAACACAAACATTTCAGAACTTTAAAAGTCTAATGGCAATTACGGTTATTTAGTAAAAAAAAAGAATGTATACCTGCAGGAAATGCAAGAAAAGCCGTCCGAGAAGTTGTTAAATGTTTCTGCACAATAANAAAAAAAAAGAATGTATACCTGCAGGAAATGCAAGAAAAGCCGTCCGAGAAGTTGTTAAATGTTTCTGCACAATAACCGTGAAAATTACGAACAAAATATTATAAATGTGTACCATATCCATCTCATTTATTCTCAAACTTAAGAGTTTTCCACATTGTAATGAAAAGTCTAAGTACACAAATACGAAAATGAGGTATTGTGACTTAATTGTACACATTAAAATATATATTAAAAATACACGTATGGAAATGAAAGTTAAAATAGCATCTGGCAAGCATTTAAACACTTCACAAACTGGTTAGAAAATAACAGCGACACACAGTAGAGTAATTTAACACTTTTTTAAATAATGCCTTCTATTCCATAGAATATCTAAATAAAGATGAATGATATAATGCAGAACAGTACTAATATCAAAAGGAACTCTTTAATTCATCGGAATAGCTGTCAATAACATTAAAATTTCTTATACGGTTTGACAGTCTAATAGGAAGCTATCATTTGGTCGAAGCGTCTGATAGGTTATATTCAGAACTTTATCAGGAAATCGTAATACAGGCCCTTTAATATGTCAAACTAGTGCAACGTATGTGCTAGAGCACATTACAAATTCCACCCTCAAATTTTTTTTTATAAATCAGACTTTGGAAAAAATAAACTGAGTTGTCCTTCGCATTTTAAGTTATGTTTGCAAGAAAACAGTTTACATGTTGCAACACAGATGGTTACTGTGCGGCTAAAATGGACATTATTAAAATTCACTTCATCCATCGAAAATGTATAAAATTAACCACGGTAAAATGTAAACTCTTATATAGAACTGCTTAAGTGATGTATTCCACTAACCGTGCATTCTACAAAAATAAGCCATTAAATTCTTGGTGCTGGNATATAGAACTGCTTAAGTGATGTATTCCACTAACCGTGCATTCTACAAAAATAAGCCATTAAATTCTTGGTGCTGGCAAATTTTACGAGACTGAAGAAAATACTTTCTCTCAGCAAGACTGGTTGAATTTCTATTCATACTTTTTCGTTAGAGAAGTTTTTACAAAACATGTTAGTTCAAAGGTTACGGGTATGGAAACTATACAATATAGGTAACTTATCGACGAACACACATTCGAACCTTTTTAACTTTATCATTGGGTTAATGAGCTATTAAAGTACTCTGAACACAATGTCCCCCTCTTCACAGTATTAAGAGTCTAATTTCGAACAGTTTAGTGGGTGCCTGCACCTTAAGGGGTAGTCATCTCTAAATTTTAATTTTTACGCCTTCNATATAGAACTGCTTAAGTGATGTATTCCACTAACCGTGCATTCTACAAAAATAAGCCATTAAATTCTTGGTGCTGACAAATTTTACGAGACTGAAGAAAATACTTTCTCTCAGCAAGACTGGTTGAATTTCTATTCATACTTTTTCGTGAGAGAAGTTTTTACAAAACATGTTAGTTCAAAGGTTACGGGTATGGAAACTATACAATATAGGTAACTTATCGACGAACACACATTCGAACCTTTTTAACTTTATCATTGGGTTAATGAGCTATTAAAGTACTCTGAACAGTGTCCCCCTTTTCACAGTATTAAGGGTCTAATTTCGAACAGTTTAGTGGGTGCCTGCACCTTAAGGGGTAGTCATCTCTAAATTTTAATTTTTACGCCTTCNGTCTAATTTCGAACAGTTTAGTGGGTGCCTGCACCTTAAGGGGTAGTCATCTCTAAATTTTAATTTTTACGCCTTCGGCGGTTTGGTCTGTGCGTTGACGAGTCAGTTCGGACACTTAATTTCATACATAGATTCTGCATGGTATTAAACTTACAAGTTTTCCACTGTAAACTTGTTTTAAGATTTTGCCGACAGTTTTAATATCGCGATTGAGAATATAATTTAAGATAGACCTTATCTTGTCACGTAAAGCTTGATAGTGCGGAAGTCTCGTTCGTAGAAGTTAATTCCATAAATTAAACTCTGATTAAACGAATTTAGGAATATCCACAGTAGTTTATGTTCGTAAATGTTAAGTAAAACAACCTTTGGCCGCAAATGGGGTATTGCGTGCTGTACTCGACTGAGTTTGCTGGTATAGTCCATAGATGACTGCGTATTTGATGCAGTTTAATTGTGCGCTCAGTAGTTAAAAAAAATAGTATTGGAAAAGCAGTTATTTCAGATGCTCAATTAAAAACAAAATTGCGTTAGATGTATTATTATAAATTTAAATCCTGAGAAGTAATCCGTAATTGCATTTTTTTTTTTCTCGAGAATCTTGTTACATGCCTGCCAACTGCCACACAGAATCTGTAACCAAGTGCTTTACGAAATGCGTAAACATGACTGACTCAACGACGATTATGAATCTAAATAAGTACTTAGACCACAATTATTTTTTTGAGATATTATCTCCAACCATTTTGGAGAATGGTCTATTCTACATATTGTATGGACTACACAGAAATGTTGTTTTTGTGAGCCAGTATTGTCTGAGGACAGGTCTCTTATCAGGCCTGTTCTTATATCTATTTGAATTTTATTTCCAAATTGCCCATATAATTTTACTCGATGGTCGTGAGATGCAATTTTTTGTTATATTAGGTAGGTGTGTTCGGTTAATAAATGCAGAAGCATTGAAATTTGGCGTTTAAGATATTATTCGGGTTTAATTTTCTATTCATAATAGAGCTGCAAGTTTTGTAAAAAGTATTTGATTTTCATCCAGTCGTTTCTACTTAGACTTTTTTTTTTACGAACCCATGACATTGCTGAGATACAGTTGGACATGTAAATTTACACAGGGTGCTTCGTTTAAAATATGATGTATTGAACGGCCAGTAGAATTTTTACTACCATTTATAGCGTAACCATTCAAGTAATGTGAACTTTTTTTTCNTGATGTATTGAACGGCCAGTAGAATTTTTACTACCATTTATAGCGTAACCATTCAAGTAATGTGAACTTTTTTTTTTTACAGCATAGCAGGGTGGTGTTTTTTATATGTTCATAATACCCTGCGGTATTTTAAGAAAGGTCTTAAACTTTAAATGACACCAAATACAGTAACTGTTTGCGACTGTGGCATTGGCCGTGCTTACACGAATGTAGTTTTTAAAATATAAGTTTTGCAGGATTGATAACGGCACCATACATTTTGATGCTGTCTCACTTTCCATTTTCAATCGGCTTCAAGCCGTTGGTGTAAAATCTAATTCGTGGCGATAAACTGTAATGGTGTGTCATTCCAAAGACTCGCACAAAGGAAGGAATTTTATAGCCAGTTCAACTGGTTCCAAACCAGTTTTTTATCTTCTGGGCTCTGCTAAGTTTCCTGTTAGGCCTACTGCCTATTTTTATCTACGCCTTTCATTTGGAGTTTTTGAGAAGTGATTACTATTTTGCACTCTGTACTCTGGTAGTTTTACACCCTTGCGTCGAATTTGGCAAGAAATAGCGAGAATTGCCACTAGCAAAATGTGCGTGTAGTTTTCTTTTTTAACCACGGAAACTTGAAATAGGTTGAAAGTTACTCTTTTTGAACACTTAAATGACTAAGAATATAATTAAACTAGTATAGTTTTTATTATAAATACTCTTGGCTAACTTTTCGCAAATTGACATTCTGTTACCTCGGGTAGCAGGGGCAGAAAAAATAACTAACATTTAGTATTGGCAGGAGGCCGCGATGTAGTGGTTAGACTACTCTCCTCCCGAGGTGAACCGGATTAGACTCCCGGCAAGGTCGCACGTTGGTATTGTTGCCGGACGATGCCGTTGGTCGGCGGGTTTTCTAGTAATCTGAAGTTCCCCCTGCCTTTGCATTCCGGCGCCGCTCCATCCCTCATCGGTTCTCAAGATCCCGATGTTAAGAGCCGATCAAATCTCTACTTAATATTGAAGTCGTGGTATTTTTCAGCTAAGGCCCACAGCACGCTGATGTGCAGACGGACTTTGATTGTGGAACCAGGGCTGTCCACTTGTACCATGATACCAGGCTCTGATCCCTACAGCTTCTTCAGTCCAGTACTCTGTAGTTTGTTCTTTCTGCTCGGTGCGAATTTTTTCCGCCACAGGTAGTTGTAATATAAAATTACATATTTGCTAGTATCAATCTCTGGCGAGATAGTAGAAAACTTGTTACTGCTACGCCAAACCGCACTGCATGCCAGTTTTTCACAATTGATTAAAATAACACAAGGCAACCTTTTCTAGTCCTCTGCCAACTTTACCGTTTAGTATTCCCATTATGGTTCCTCTTTAAGTATATGCAGTTGTGGATTAGGATGTTTCCTCAAAGGCAAGATTTAAAAATCACTTGGTTAATTGTAAACTCGCGGACACGAAAAGCGAGTAAGGAATCTGGGTGAAGATGCACCCGCCGCTGCAATCTAGCGCATCCCACGGTTGGCGGTGTCAACTGCGTGGTCGGAACATTCCCCTCCCTACCCCCCTTCCCAAAGGTCGGCGAGGACTCGGGTGGCGTGATGTGTGCCTGTGTGGGGAGGCGGGTCAAGGAGCGGACTTCAACTCTGACCCCAATCGTCAGCCGAGCATTAATCAGGCTCGGGAGGACTTCTTGACGGTCGGCTGGCTGGTCGCGTGACTTGGAGGGGGCTCGCCTCCAGAAGCTCTCGGATTGGAGCATTTCCAGTCGCGCCACTCGTAGCTCGTCGAATTGAGCGCCAGGACTGACGGAGCGGGGAGCAGGTTTCTCTGCAACAATGAAACCCTTTCCCTTGGTGTTCATATTTATGTTGTGAACGTTAAAATTACTTATGCTGGTTGCGATAGGAAGAATTACCAGAGATGATTATTAACACTCTCTAAAACCATTCGGAGTAACTGCCAATCCAGGATATCATAGACACTTTGCGATATACAGCACCCACCTTCATGTATAATTAAGTTATCATTCAAAACTTTTAAGGAACATGGTAAATGGCAGCCTGCAGGCATTCGTGAAGATTTCAAAGAAATTGGGCAGGCGATAAGTTATCCCAATTGAGCAACTCATTTTACATCTGCGTTCTTGAGTGCATTGCACATCATAATACAGCTCTAGCATTGCCAGAATGGTTCGTATTTTCTTTAAAGATTAAATGAAGGTTTGTGGAATTGCTAAACCCACAGATTCAAAATGTCTGAATTTGTACTCTTGAGAGATTTATTTTGCATTGCAGCTGTTAGTGGTCGTACTATAAATTTTTTAATAACTTACTTCATGCCTTGAGTATTTCCCGCTACAGGTGGAATCCACAGTATGTTTTGTAAAAGATTTTAATTTACAGTTGAATTTTAGCAAACTTGCTATGTTTTGTGCTCTTAACAACTGTTTATATCTTTACAATGTAGGATATTAGAACAAGGGGTCAGATTTTTTGTATAAAAAACAGTTTAATGCTAGGTCACTTGACGCTGCTGCAGTGTTTACCGTAGTTTCCTTTTATCACAAGGTCTGCCTTAATAGGGAATCTTCAGCCGTAGTCAAACTTTCCCGTCAAACTGCTTCCAATAAATATGGCTAAAGAAATTAGGAAGATACAACTCTACCGAAAAACCATTAATATTTGTGGAAGTTGGATGCCTAAATTTTCTGTTAAATATTTTGTATATTAGATGTGTTTTAAAATTTCATTAAAAGAATTCAGTAAATCAGAATCGTGTGGGTCCGTTTCTGATCCACACGATGTTATTTCCGACCCTAAAATCTTTATCGAAACAATTTGTAATAAGTCTGCATATGAACACGGTTTAATGTTGAGTTGAGATTTTGGGATTCTCTTAACAGAGGTGTTGAAAGCTGATGAGGGTGAAATGAGGTGACAATGGAGCAGCGCCGGAATGCAAAGACTGGAAAATGGAAGATCTCGGATAACCCGTCGAACAGCGGTATCGTCCGGCATGATTCCCACGTGCGAAAATCCGGAATGACCCGGCCGGGGATTGAACCCAGTTCGCCTTGGTGGGAGGCGGGCAGGCTAACCGCTCAGCCACCGCGGCCCCGAATGCTGTTGAAAATGCGCATAAAACGGTGAAAAATAAAAGGCAATTTCATCGTACAGAAATGGTATAAAAGAAATAAAATTGAAAATGATTTACTTAATTCTTTATATTCCTTCATGTAATGGATTGCATGGAACTTTTTTTTTTTTTTTTTTTACTTCAGATTTTCACAAATTGAAGATTGACAAACTTTGTTGACCGCATTTAATATTCAGATTTTGAGACTTAGTGTGACGGGGGTTTTAACCCTACTCGATTTCCCGATTTAAAAGCTTGGGCAGTTCCAGGTGCGTAGGCCTACCGCTTGAGCCTAGAAGATTTTTCTTCAAATTGCTTTTACTAGAATGAGCGTAGACAGGTTATACTTGTACAAAGACACGTGGCAGTGAACATGGCAGGTCAGAGCGGCGGCATACAAATTATTCGTGTTAGACATAAATTTAGCCCTAGCTTGTTGCTTTCAAATTTATTTAGTTTTTATTGCTATTTACACTTCCCATTTTGGCTGTATTGAAAGGCTCTTTGGAGTTACTTGATGTAACTTTTGCGCTTAACTGAATTTGCCGCGATAGTAAAACTGCCTTTGCGTCAGTCGTAAGGATGTTTGAAAACTGGCTGTTAAATAACTGCGATTTGATGTTTGCCCTCGGTGTTTGCTCAACAGGTGCTCGTGCTGCGAAACAGTTCCGTATTATATTCACTACGTGCCACGTCAAGGAAGGTAGCACACTTGGAGTGACTTTGTATTAGCACAGTGCGTACGATGAGCTGACAAGACCAAAGCACATCTTTACCCCTTTCCACTTAGAGGCAAAAAAAACCAGGTAGTATTTAACTTAATCTGTTTAATTTCAGTAAGTTCCGTTAATTATATTGGAGTTTGTATTTCGGGAACTATTCAGATGAGCTATCCTTCAGAAATGTCCTTTCGTAACTGTTTACCGTATCTAAAGAAATTGACTTAATGTAACGCTTGGTATTCGCCGGTATGTGTGTATTAGAATGTATTAGTTTTGAGGGGTTAGTTACGGACTTCCTAAATCAGCATCGTGAATTAGACTCTTTTAGAGTACTTTTTAAGTCCCTCCCAACAGGCATAATAACAAAAAAAAATATTTTATGGCCTCTAAGTTTCAGCTTTGATGGTTATACTGTAAACACGGTCACACGGCCAATTTTTATATTTGGCGAACGAACACAAGCTAAAAGAATCTTCTAAGCACTTTACCGTGAACAGCATATAACGATGTGTTAACTCATATGAACTCTGTAGTTAGAGGCCCAAATTTCAAAATCGATCTGAAAATGTATGTCGCGCTGGCTGCTTCGAGCAGGAATATTTCAAACTAATGTGAATGTTAACAGTAACTTATGGGACGTGCTCTTGCACGTAAGTGGAATTGCAGTCTCCACATGCATCCAGGGGCAATAGCTTCATACTGCGGCCTCATGCTGTAGTGTTTGTGGGAAAGTTATGCCGCTGCCTATGAAGATCTTGCATAGTTACATGATTCGAGAGAAATTGCGTGGGTTTATTTAAATAGAAAATTATTTAGAAGCAAATTGAGCTTAAATAACTTATCAGCAACAATAATTTAAGCTGCACTGAAATAAACAATTATTGGACTAAATTCTGAAGGATTAGGAAAGTATATTTGGACAACATGAAAGTATCTGAACCAGTAAGCAAAATATATTACGGAAAAATTTGTATCTCAACGGCAGGCGAAGTTGAAGACATACCGGCCAGCGTATTTTGCAAGCTTCCTTGTATATCTCAAGTTTCTGAAAGTTAGCATTCTGAAAGATTTCCGCGGATATGTGGCAGACTTTCCGATGCAGTTTAATAAAACAGGTGGTAGTTTTCGCATGTGCTCGCCCTCTTAGAAAACAAGCATTACATTCGTGTTATGCATTTAATTTTAAAATGTAACCGCTGGATCGAGGGAAGACCCTAGAGCTTCTTAATTTTAAGAGATTCGGGCTTGTTTGAGCACTTCAAACCCAGTTTAGTTTTTTTGTCTGCCATTACTACATCTTAGGTAAAGAATGTAAGGGACCTAACGACTTGTTGATACGCTGTGAAATCTCTACGAAAAAAGTTTATGCTAATATTCCTGTTCGTAAGAAAATAACACATTTGAATCGGAGAGTTTAACCATTAATACCTACTTCCCTGAATCTTCAGTTAATCAGCTGTTGTCTACTGATGCTAGAAGTTTTACTGAAATGCCTCTGCGATTCACTACGGATCAGTAAAATTCCAGTTTAATCACATAATACCAGCAACTAAAACTCGGTAGAATTTTACTGATTTAGGTGAAACGGAGATCTGCAATCAAATTCGCTGATTTGGAGCAGTTTTTAACTGTTTATAATTTTAGGGTGAAAGCCACATTTTGAATGAATAACTTTCCCTAATTTGCCATAATTACAGAGGATACAAATGTTTAAATTTATGTAAAATTATACGCAGTCACGGGCAAGTTCTTATTTTCGGACAATATCTGCAGTGCTAAATTAAGTAGGTTATACCTAACGCAGGCTTTAAATATTCAGTTAAGGAATTCAAGTAAAGTGGACTTAATATGGGAATGTAGACAACTCTGCAGAGATCAGTGAAGATCGCAGATTCGTGTTTAAATTCTGGAACGGCAACCCGTGACAAAATTTTCGCTGTCTTGTGGGCTTTTGAAAACTCCTTAAAAATGATTACGTCAAGTTCACACTTTGCGCCAAGTCGGTCAGTAACATTTGATCTGGTAAGCGCATTTGGCTAAAAGGCTTGGAGCAGCGGCTTGGTTTTTTCCGCGCCGTTCGTCTGGAAATTAGTGTCAAGTGGACGGCTGGTATCTTGGACGTCGAACTTAATGTAAATAATGCAGTTGGCCTTGTTTTCCTCCCGGCCGATTACGAACTCACGTTTCGGCCTTCGCCTCCGTGATATAAACTAGTCTGGCGCGAGACGCAGTTAATGGTCCGGTCCCCCCCCCCCNGTGCGACTGCAAACTCGGACGCAAGCCTAGTTCGTAGCCGGAGGCAGGGTTGATGCGTTGGCTGAGTCTCCACGTAGTTAACCTGTTGCAGATATGCAAGACATTACATTAAGCATTTTTTTGCCGATACTTTCTTGGAAGTCCGGAGATTGAGCACGACGTGGCAAAAATTCCCAAAATTTGACATTCGTTTGCCGATTGGTAATTTTGTTTTGAAATGTATACCCAACCTTAAAAATAAGCTGGCAGCTACGCAGATCGTAATGTCAGTCTGACGACACTATCAGTGTCCTTGGCTCTATCAAAACTGAATACCCTTAAGAACTGTGGGTTGTCTAAAAAAAACTGAAAGAATGACCTACAGGTTTCCCTTCGTGGGAGTAAGCAAGTGCTCGAAAATGTCTACTGGAATTGAGAACCTCGGGTTTATCTAGTTTCTTAAGTAAATAACGGGGACCGCGATGGCGTAGTGGTAAACTACTCTCCTCCCACCTAGGTGAGCTGGGTTCAATTCCCGGCGGGTTTTCTCCCGGATTTTGGCACGTAAAGGAATCTTGCCGGACGATTCCGCTGGTCTATGGGTTTCCTCGGGGGTCTAAATTTTCCCCCACCCTTGCATTCTGGTGCTGCTCCATACTCACCTCGCTTTACCCTCATTGTCCCTTAGACATCTGTTAATAACCGCCCAAATCTCTCAATTCCCACTCGGCTAATAACCGGCGTAACAATTATTTGTCCTTTAAGATGTATGGTTACTCCTTAGTTTCTAAACTTTTTATGCAGGAAGCAAATTAGTGGAGTCATAAAGGTGCTGCCTAGTTTATCCAGGAACTGTAACTGAAGAGCAGAGGCGATTGTAGACACACGAGCAGTACGAGCGCTCTACTGCATTCCTCTGTGGAAGAGTATTTGTATTCATTCGTGACTTGGCGTTGAAAAGGCGCCATAACAGCTTGCTGACGAGCCGTCTCTCTGAACTGGCGTGATGAAACTGTTATTGGAGAAAGTTGCGCAATGGGAGAACTCGTGGTTGAAGAGTGGAAATTTCGTACAAGGAAATGTGACTTGATAGGAAGCGATCAGAAAGACCTAGTTTTTTTTTTCCCCCACCCAAGTTTTCAATCTACATACCGTAGGTTTTTAAACCAGTTTCCATTGCAGATGTTGTTCGACCAGACGGAAGTGGCCGAAATATCTGAACATGCTTTACGTTAGTGCTTAAAAGGAGCGGTGTAGATGGCTTGGAGCACCGGAGGCAGATCTTGGCGGAAACCACATCCCGAATCACACCCGTTCACTCTGTTGTAAGATATTGTTTTTTTAGTAGAGCAGTAGGAGCAGGTGGCGTTGAAATGATTATGGGGAAGAGCTTGCAGTTTTAAACCCCCATCCCCAGTCATTAGGTAATGACTATGCTTTTACATTTCTGCATGTTGTGGTACACCCTGAAGGAATGCTTCAGAAGTGCACTTTTCGTTGGCGGCAGTGACGCGAAGTTGCACGCTCTTCCTTTCTCTAAAGACCTAGTGAATCATTTGAACCAATGTTAGTCTTGATGCTTGTGTAGCTTCGTAAACATACTTGCACCGGTCCAAGTTCAACTGTTGCTTGTTTAATAGCTGATTTACCTTAGTTTCCTTTCTGAAGAGTGCAGACTTTATCACATCCTGCCATGATGTGAAGGTGCACAATATTGTCAAATGGACTCCTGCGGGGCGTATCTTGGTTCGCGAGGGATGGAGGTTTTGATAAAAAATATAACTTAATTTGATTTCTAATTTATTCACACAGCTATTAAAGCATTAAATTATGTCTACAGTTACTCCCTTTAACAGTGAGCGTAATATTTAATGTCAATTTAAACTTTAACGTCCTTGACGTTTCTGTTTGGTTAGTCAATTAACTCTCATTAATCGGGGGTTCAGCAAGTGAAGGACCGCAGTTATGATAGCGGCGGTGGTAAGTCAATAGGATGTTCTGAATTGCAGGCGCGTGCTTAAACCAAGAAACACTTATATATTACCAAAAAGCGAGCCAACACTTAAATCCTTTGCAGCGTGCGTGGCTGATTTCTGTATTTATCTGAAGTATATTGTAGTGGTTTGCTGCCCTAGTTTCTCTAAGCGCAACTCGGGGTGCGTTGAACTTTCCAGGTCAAGGCCAGCAGAGTAAAAATATTGTGACAGGCCTCCGGACAGTGTGTTGAGTTGTTGAATGGGAGGGTGTCGGAGTTTCAGCTATAGAAGAGTGGCGTGAGAAGTGACTTGCGAAAGGAAAATCTGCGACTGAGAGTATCAAGCAGTGAAGAATGCGGCTGGCAGGCCGGATTATTAAACTAGACGCGTGGGCGAGACATTGCAAATGATGGCAAACGACAGAATAAACGTGTTGAGCAAGAGTTGACTAACGACTGACATGGAGGACGTTACAGTTGAAATAGACGTTAAGTATTGCGCTCATTAAAGTTTAAGAGTGGAGATGCATAATTTATTTCTATAAATAATAGCAGTGTGAAAAAATTTAAAATCTAATTTAGTTATATTTTTTATTAAGACCTCCATCCCTCACGAACTCTGGTGCTCCCCTTAGGCGTCCTTGTGACAATGTTGCCTTTAACATTTTCTGATTATTAATTTTTCCTGTTCCCTGGACGCATTTTGAGGGAGGAGCCATATAAAAAGTGATTCCAACGGATTAGTGCTCTCTAAAAAGAACTAGTTTCCTTAAACGACAGTTGAATCGCGGTTTTCACTATTTAAATCAGAATCGCCAGTAGCTTGAGTGACAAAATTTTCTACCGCGAATTGTTTGCAGCGCCGCGAACTTTTGCTTTAGTTTGTTGGCCTAAATTCTCTGTCGAATGTTGATGCTGCAGAAGAGGATTTTGTTCCGGATACAGAGGACTAAAGATATGCAAAAATGAAGAGTGGAGTCTGTTCTGGAAGATCATAATACTATTGAAATTTGTCAGTGGGCTAAACCAGGTTCGTTAAGGGATGGTCTTATTTAAGAGTTAATTATAATTTGCTAATTTTATTTAAAATAACTACAAACCTTCTCGACCCAACGTCTCAAAATGAATTGAAATCACTTAATTAAAATTAATGAATGCAATAAAATTTAAAATTACCTCAAATAAATATAATTAAATAATAATAAATCAGTATCAATAGTCTGTATAAAAACTTGTATTGTTAATAAATAAGTGTCCATGTTTTAAAGTTAAAATATTTACAATAAAATCCTTAGTCCATGTCCCACAAGTCTATGTTCTAGATACTTCAGATCGCCCTCATGCACAGTAGCCTTCACCCGTCAGTTACCACGCCTTTCGTCGATTCACACCACACACCTCGTCCGCAGTCTCCTCGCAATCTCCAGTCATCCGTCCCTTTCGCAGATGTCTCGCTGCACCACATGTCACTAGATTTCCGCACTCTGCCAATTGGCTTCCACAAAGACTGCGGACTCTAGAACTGCGGCAGTATTTAGTGTCGTCGGCGATCACCCAGAGATTTCTCTAAATGCCACGTTGCGCTGAGGGTCCTACCTTAGAATATTCATGCGCATCCTCCCAATGCATCAGCTTCAGCAGGTTGAGGAGGGGGTGACTCCTGCAAGGTCAGCTGTGTATCATTTCCGGCCGCCCGGTGACGGGATCACGAGCAGGTCTGCCTGTGGTAGGGTGGTTAGAGGGAGTCACCCTCAGAGGAGTCGGCGCACAGTGCCCGCACCCCATGCTGCAGTAGGTGCAACAGTAGCTATGCCATATTATGGTTCCAATAACTATTACAATGAACAGCCAAAATAAATATTCATAATTTAAAATAATGCAACTGGAATTATATTGTCGGAAGTAAGTCTTGTACAGAGAATATAAAATGTTTGGATCTGTACTCTACCTGCGACACTACAATTTTTAGGTCGTGGACGGAAGGATTTATTTTTGTATACAAAATTTGTTTTATTTAAATTTTTAGTGTTTGAAAAACATTACTGTTTTCCATAGAAGCAATAAAAAGTGTGTGCAATGAGACTTAAAAGATTAAATGTTGGCCCTCCATATAATATAACATGTAAAGTATTTTTTTTTTACTTGTGTAACAAAACATCAAAATATGCTAATTTAATTATCCACATGAAGTTCTATTTGTGTGGAACACACTGCAGTAACCTGGATAGAGCACATGGGGCTCAAACTTAACGGCACCTTAAAATCGCGATTAGGGGAAAACTATCCCACGTACAACAAATGCTTTCTGCATTTTTTGTTAGTAGCAAATTTGTCTCAATTTTTGTAACAAGTTTAATTGTAAAAGCAATACAACTAACAGATATATCAGTTTGTTATAAATTTTTTACAGCAAAGTACAGCTCTAATCCAATGACTTTGATATATTATTTTTAACGTCAAAATGGTTTGTATCAAAATCATATCCCCCCTCANGGTAGCAAATTTGTCTCAATTTTTGTAACAAGTTTAATTGTAAAAGCAATACAGCTAACAGATATATCAGTTTGTTATAAATTTTTTACAGCATAGTACAGCTCTAATCCAATGACTTTTGATATATTATTTTTAACGTCAAAATGGTTTGTATCAAAATCATATCCCCCCTCAATAAATTTCAGTGCCTGGACTAAAAATGCTTTTTCCCCGATGTTAACGAAACTGCTTACGGCCATCTAGCGAATTTGGATAAAACTGCGTACAACCAGGTTTCTCAATAGCAGAGAGCTGGGGAGAGGGTCTCGGCACCCTGCAGCAACCGTGAAACTGTTGGAAAGTCAAATGATGCACGAATACTCTTCACAAATGACTTGTATCAAACACTGGCAGCCGAAGCTGCACGCAAAACTGCTCTCAGCAGACAAAGAAATTAGTGATGGAGCGTTCTGGCGACGGGAAGGAAGCGCTCGGTGAACGAAAAGTCCCAGAGACTAACTACTGTAAATTATGTGATTGATGAAAAGTTCTTTGATGAATGCGCGGCACTGCTTTCCTCTACACGCCCGGTTCCAGTTTGGGTATCGTGGTGGAATCTCTTGCCAAGGCTAGTGGGGCCTGCGCCAAAATTGCAAAACACACTGTTAATCAGTTCTGCTAAAAATAACAATCACAATAAACCTTAACCTCTAGTAGCAACAACTCTGGCCTAACATGTTGGTTGGCATTTGCAAGTTATTAGTCTGTCTTTCTGGTGGAAAAATAAGACACTGCCGTTTTTAAATGGTAACGCGACTACTTTGCACAAGTCTTTGAGGGGTGTGAGGTAGTAAATGAAGATTATCTGAACATTATTTTTAAATTATCTAAAAGGGTTTATTTCCACAACCTGCTTAGTCTCAACAAGCATGGTTTCTGGCCACCCTTTCGTGACTCCTTTACGCATTTAAAATTTATACCATCAAAATAAATATAAACGTTATTTGGTACTTTTAATGTCATTTTTTTAGCTTGACAGTTGGCGAAGTGGAATACAAAATCAAATTTACAAATAAAAGTTAATTTTGTCAATTAAATTATATTCTAAAATCATTTGTTAAGATAGAAAATTGGAAAACAATCTTTAAGTATTGTATCGAATGAATGTAATAAAGGCCATTTAAACAAGAGTAAATTGTGATGGATGTGACAAATTCAAAGGAAATGCTCCTATCGTACTTGAGAAAATGTGTTCGCAGTAAAAGTGTAATAGGCGCGTATTGGCGTGTATTTAGAACCTCAGGGTCGTGTAATCTTGCCACGAGACTACGGCGACCCTGCAGTCAAATGCTTTATTCGACAGCGCGGCCAACTCGGACAGATCACTTAACTACTCTGCTAAATTGTGGCAAGCAATTTAACCAAGGAGTTTGTGCCCTTTCCAACCTCAAGAATTTACTTACCCAACATCAAAGTATCTCTGCTTAGTTCATGGTTGTCAACATTCTAAACCAAATTCTACCTGCAACTCCGTTTGCTAGACTCCCAAACTCAGGCAATGTTAACATTACAAATTAAAAATGGCTTAACATATATTAAACAGTTATTGGAAGCTGTTAAATCCTATATTCCACTGTGGTAATATTTTTGTAGTGGTAGGTTTGCTTAGTATGTGGGTAGTTTTTAATTATTTAAAACTGTTTTGGTGTGCAGGTTTTAGTGCTGACAATTTTCGTGTAAAAATACTTTTACAGGTTTGCACGTAGCCCATGCAGCTCCTGTTGACAGTGAAGAACTGAAGCCTTTATATTGCTTACTTCAAAATACAGATGCGCCATGCAGTGAAGTGCCAGGTGAGTTGTCAGAATTTTGTGGGTTCTGAAAATCAGCTGATAGCTTGCATGAAATAGTCGCACACTTCCGAAATATATGTAGGGCTCTTCCCCACACAACTGCTTTGAGTTTACTTTGTAGTCTTGCTCAAGAACCTAACCCAGTACTGTAATTTTTTTTTGTATATGCACTTTATGAGCAAATTCTTAGTACATGTGAAGTGGTCGTAGAGAATGAATTGTACTGGTCCTTTAAGGGTTATCAAATGAGTATCTAATATTGCACCAGTACTCATTTCAGTATGAAGGTAGCAGACAATCAAATGGATCCAGCTTTTGTAATAATATATTGGGCAAACCAGCGTGTAGAGAAAAGGGAGCAAAGGTGCAATGGAAAGGCACCACCCACCAGTTGCTTCTCACTGGGCAATTGATCATCTCTCTAATCTCCCTGCAAGAAATTAAATTGTAAAGAAAGTGGTATACCTGAGGCAGGGGTTGCTGCATGTCCACTTTTGTGGTTTAATTTCAGGGTATTGTTAAAATAGATATATGAACATAACTATTCAGCTTGTAAACAAATTCTGGTTAAACCATACTTAATTCTCCTAGTACCATCTTGGTGTGAGGGGTTTAGTAGATTTAGATACCAGACCTGTAGGACCAGGCTAAACTATTAACTTAGATATTAATAAGCTGTATCCTAAAACTAAATATTCCGAAACAAAAGAATGGGGTTCACTTTATTTCAGATTTTTAATTTTAAGATTATTTGGCCATCATTCAAACACACATAATCCTCTTTGCAAACTAAACATTCTTTTAGTACCTGGTAGCATGGCCATTCTGTTAAATTACTTCTTACAGGAGTTGTGGCATGTTGGCAATTATTTTCCTGGTACATTCAGAGCCAATCTTAATTCTTCCTAGAACCTTTTCTCATTATTTTGTGGACCTAATTGTTGTAGTATGCAGTCTTCTTGAGAGTTCATCTCATGGATTTTCAATGGGATTCAGGTCAGGTGATTGAGGGGGTGTGTTAATGACTTTGTGACAGTTATACAAAAGTCAGTTCTTGACAGTGAAAGACTTGTGTTTTGAGTAATTTTATTGGTAGAACTTAAAGGTGCTTCTAATGTCCATATTAGCAGCAGTCTTTTGTAGATTTGCTTTCAGGATGTTGAGATAGTCTTCCTTTTTCATTGTTCCATCGACACGTACAGCCTCTCCAGCACCTGCTGTAGATATACAGCCCCAGATCATAATACTACCTCCACTGTACTTCACAGTAGGTTGTATGTTCCCAGGTTTTAACTTTTTAACTCATTTGGCTTGATCCATACTGTTACCCTGCCATCTGAACCACACACATTATATTTTCTCATCAGCAAAAATATCACTCCACCAGCTTTCAGCATTGTCTTTTGCAAACTTAAGTAGTTTTCTTCTATTCACCTCTTTAATAAAAGGCTTCTTTCTAGTTACCATGTCATTATATCCTGCTCTTCTGAGAACTCTTTGTATGGTTTCTGGATGGACTTTCTTTCCACACATTGAGTACCTCCATGGTAAGTTTGCAAGTACTAATTGTCAGATCTGTCTTTATTTTTCCGATTACTAGATGTCCTTCTCTCTTGATAGGTTTCTTTGGCCGTCCTTTTTGAGGTACCGAATATAGTCTTCCTTCTTAGGTCTCAGACAGTGGACCTCGGCAGATTCAAGTGCTCCACAATTTAGTTGAGATTTCTCTTTGCATGATGAAAAATAACCAGCTGCCGCTGTTCAAACTTTGTATTCTTGCCCCTAAATCCCATTTGCCCGACTTGACTCAGCCAACAGAGCTACCCAATACAACCTCTCAGTGCAGAGAGCATGCAGGGAATGACATGAGGTACAAATGCAATGTGAATCGTGCCTGTGCCACATGTCCACCACAACTGGCCAAATATTAGTGACTTACTTGTGTAGCATGCAAGGACAAAATATTGTTTCATTAATTTGCACTGCTCATTTCAGTTATTGGTTACTGTCAAATTTCATTTAAAGCACACAAGAATGATTGTGTAATATGTTTATCTTCATTTCTAATGTAACCGAAGGCCATAAAACTGAGATAATCATCGGTGGCAGAATATTATTGTGAGCCACTGTATGCAACAACTTAGATAAATTAATTATTTAATACAGTATTTGACAAACCTCATGTTATACCTGAAAAGCTCTCACTTTACCATAGCAAATGAATATTCTACCCTGTATTCGTGCTTGTAAGATTTTATTTCTGATCTAGTCCTACCTTATGGGTAGTGCGCTCCTCATAAGTGTCGTGCAATTTGTTTCATTTTCCTATAAATCGGTCATTTTTCAGTGTTTCTGCTACACGTGACAATCAATTGGCACATGTTGGCACTTTAATTTCACCTTTTTTTCATACCAGCTCATGTATGTAGGTGTAATATGAACTTGGATGACTATGAACTGAGGACTGATAATGTCTGCATCAGGGTCTTCAGCATGAGACTATCAATGCAGTTAGCATTACTTGCTTGCAAGTGGTGCCATGTCAAACTTTACGTTCTCTACAATGTATGCTTATTGCCGGATTCTTTTTTCTTTGCAGTGTGATCTTGTCGCTATGGTGTCCGCAGGTTACCAGACTACTTCCTGTCTAGTTTAATAGTTTATTTTGCAACTACTGAAATAGTTTAATTTCAACTGGAGTAAGTTCCTGTTAATCACATGCTGAACCTGTGGTGAAAGAACTTGGTTTTGCTGACAATTTGCTAAGGAATAAGAGCCCAAATTTATGCATTTGCATATTTTGGCCAGCTGATGTTAGATTTTGTACTAAGTCTGACTTTTGTGCAAATGCATAATTTTTGAGCGAACTGAAAGTTTGGCCTTTAGTGCAATAAGAGGGCAAAATGTTGTAAGCAGAGGTGCAATTTTTATTCCAGGATTCAGTACCTCAATGCTAGAATTTTTCTTGGTCCGCACTGTTTAGTTAGAGGTCCTGAGGTCAGAAGCTTGTTCATGCCTTCAGAGATAGACCTGCAGCAGCAATTGTTAGATTGTCGCATGCTAATCTTCATTTCTTTAAATTAAACCAAATTCCTGCAATAACAAATGGTTTATTTACTGGTAAATACTAAATTGGTAATTAAGCCTGAAATCAGCTTTCCGCTTGCCTCTGCGCATCTTTTTTCTGCTTGAGAATAATGACTAGCAGAAAGACAAGATGGAGCAGCTACAGCCAGATCTTACCATCTCCAAATGGTACCCTAACCTGAGATACCTTCGAATAAAACTAATGTGAAAGTCTCTTATGAGAAGTTAAGTCATCGCTCAATAGGTTAGTTTTTCAATGGAAGAAAAATTGCTAAATATACAAAACATTGATTTTATTAACCTGTATAAAAAGATGCTATAAAATATACTCTAAAATTATGATCTTTATAAATATATTACAAGTAACCACCATACATACGTTGCATGTGAAGTTTCAATTCCTCAGCGACTGCGGTAGAATATTTATGCATTGTGCAAACAAATTCAGTCGTGAGTCGGCAATACCAAATACAATGTCAAAGCTTAGCCATAAAGTAGTTTGTGTGTATTGTTCCACAATTTCATCCTACTAAACATTAAAATTGGTAGTATAAAAATGATTATCTGACTGACCTACTCTTAAATATTTTTCTTTATAAATATGTATCTGAGCTCGAGAATGCAGTTTGCCTCCGCTGGTCATCTCCGTCCATAGCCTCAGCTGAACCTCTTGATGCTGCCTCGGCTGGCCATCTGACCTCAGAATGGCTTTTCTTGCCCCTTTATAGTCTAAAACCAGACACAAAAAACTTTCAGAAATGCACAGTTTGGCAACTCTTTAAAAATTAGTTGTCTAATCAGGAAGACTAACAAATGGCGCATGCACGCTTTACCACAGCGCCGTGACAGTTCGGCAACACAGCCTACAACTAGTGAAGTCGCATCACTAGAACTGGGGTGCGATATTCTGCACTCGCCTGCTGTAGGGAGTTAAGCTTAGAGGTCGGCATGATGCTGGATCGCGGACCGGTGGTGGACCCATTCCACCACTTCCACATAGCAGGCAGATTGCTGCTACCGTAGCTGCATGGGTCATCAGAGCTGGTTTCAGATGCAATTCAAAATGTAGGAAATTATTTTCCACAGACGTTAAATCTCCGACAGGCAGGCGTCGAAAATCATGATCTGGCAAAAATCCGGTAAAACTGAGAGATTGAAAGATTCAGGGGCGTCTCAAGCCTAATCAACTTAGTTTATATTATCATAAAGGAATATCCCTTGTGTCCATGCCAAATGTTTTCTTCCTAGCTTCCAGTAAGTTCTTAGGTATTTAAATGTGCCAACCTGTTTATTTTGCACTGTGTAGTTCTAAGTCTCGTAACCTCCATAATTTTCCTTGACATAACCATGGCCTCACTATTTTTTGTGTTGATTTTCATTCCACTTTTCCTCTCATCAAAGATTTATTGTTAGTTCTCTTCTCAGTACACAATCTGCGATTTTCCTAGCCCCCTTACACCATCTGTAACATGCCATTACACACTCGCATCAGCACAAAAGTGGTTACTCAGGTGCTGCTGGATAGGGGACTGGGCTAGTGATGGACTGAGGAGGTAAGAAGTCATATTACAAAAATCGGGCATTCAATTATCTTGCCAGTTTCCTTATTTATCTTTTCCCAATATTAATTGTACATGTAAGCACAATGTGTCAGAGTAATAACTCTTGTGTTTCCAAATTTGTCCTTTATTACACTGCAACCATCACTAGTTTCTTATAGTCCTAGAGTATTCTTGTATTTCTGGAGCCGTGTACCATTTTTCACTCTTTCCACTGCTTTCTGGTCCTTCCATGTCTGGGTTTGACTTTTTAGACGTACCTCTTTACAATGTTAAGTCTCCTAAATTTGTACACAAGAAATAAAGTATATTAAAAATATTTTATATTTAATAATATGCCTTGTACTTCAAATAAATGGATTTGGATGGAGTAAATATTTGAAGTCTGAAAGTCCCTACAGAAAAGTTTGGGTGCATTCCTTTGTTGGAGGGGCATAATACTGATAATCTGAATGTTGTATTAAAGAATTTAACAATTTTTTTTATGCATTTCGAAGACATAATTTTTAACAAACCAATATGCTTAATAAAATTGAAAATATTAAATATTTCCGGGTGTACAAAACTTATTTAAACGGTGTGTGATAAAATTTACATATTTTCATTGTGTATTGCAGTATTCTGTATAAATTGTAAAGACTAACATTAACATAAGCTGTGCTTCTGCATGTAGTACTTTCTGTAAACAGAAGTGTAAGATTGTAATTTTCTCTTTCAGTTGTTCCTGAAGTATGGGATAGACTGCACAAAATGTATACTAATTTTAGCGAGGTCACAAGACGAGCAGCATCTGCTGGAATGCTAGAAATCCTGAAGCCAAGTGAGATTACTCAGTTACCAGCTTTCATCAACAATTTGATACCAGTAAGCAAAGTTAAACAAAAAATTTTTAAAACTTAATTTGAATGTCTTAGACTTGTGCAGAAAAAAAAAGGCATGTAATTTTCAAATCTCCATAGTTGCAGATTTGTTGTTTAGGTTAGGTTGATGCATTGTACATAAAAATCAGATGTCTTGGAGGATGCAACAGTTTAGAGTAAACTTAACCTGTTACTATATAGTGGCTGTAAATTGTTTAGATGAGCAAGTTGGAAAGTCTGAATGGTTTCCATATTGGTGCCATTGTCAGCAGAGACCCAGGAAACTTGGCAGTCCTTGTGAAGCTGTCACAATTGCTGAAGACTCGGGAGAGATGGGCACAGTTTATAGACCAGGTGAGGTGGTCAGAATTTACCAAGCTAATTTCTTATTAAAATTATCTGCTTTATACTTCAGCCAACTGCAATTATTTAGATAAACATTCAATTCTCCATAGACTTTAACAAACTTGTATGAAAGGTAAGAAATGGATGGGTGCAAAGTCTTCGAATTGAAGAGGTGGACTTGTAAACAAAAATTAGTTTCTTGCGACACTAAATGCTAAAGGATAAAAAGTTAAGCAAATCTGGATACTGTGAATTTTATTTTGGCTGATGTTCCACTAAAATTGTAAGTTTGAAATTGCTGCAGAAATGAGTGCAACTTTAAAAATCATTAAGAATGTTCATATTAAAATTATCACAAAAGTTAGTATTCTTAAACATTGCATCTGTGATTGTGCAAGTTTTCAAACGGCAATAATTTAAATTTACTGTAATACAGCAAGATCTTAACCAAAGTTTCATTGCTAGAAACTGTTAAGCAAAAATTTGTTGCATTTTTGCGNAAAAGTTAGTATTCTTAAACATTGCATCTGTGATTGTGCAAGTTTTCAAACGGCAATAATTTAAACTTACTGTAATACAGCAAGATCTTAACCAAAGTTTCATTGCTAGAAACTGTTAAGCAAAAATTTGTTGCATTTTTGCNTTACTGTAATACAGCAAGATCTTAACCAAAGTTTCATTGCTAGAAACTGTTAAGCAAAAATTTGTTGCATTTTTGCGCTAGGAACTAAAAGTTAAATTTTTAAACTAAAAAATGGTGTTTAAAAAAGTATGTTTTGAAAAGTTTGATGTGCATTAGTGGCAAATTTCTTGGTAAAAAGTTTCTTAAAGGTTGAATATAAGATAACATAATTCTTGTGGGGAAAATGTGACTCACTGAACTTTTGCTAAACTCTTCCTAGGAATGTAACCTTTGTCGATCAAAAACTTGCTGCATTAAAATAATTTTTGCAATCAGTGGTACAAAATTACATATTAAAGTTTAGTTGCCATGCGTGATATTGCAAACTTCCACTGTGGCAATAACTGTGAATTTAAATAAACATGGTTTTTTTTTTTTTTTTTTTTTAAGTACAAATGAACTAGTTTCTCCAGATTTATCTAACTGGAACATGGTTTGCTGTCAGGTGTTAAGGTTGCTGCCTATAGTTTTTTTTTTTTTTTTCTTAATAAGAAATTTTAACTCGGGGTCTAGTTTTCTTCTGAGGCAGTGTATACAGAGATTTTGCCCTGACTGTAGCTAATGTGAGCAACTTTAAAATAAAATCTGAATATCGGAAATTAGTTTGATAAAGTTAGGTAAGTTAATGAGCTATCCAGCATACATTTTTAAACACAGCTTTAGGCAACTGATGTGTAGCTTCCAGTTACCACATCAATAACTTTTGTAAGAAAGGGTGCCACAATTTATCCGCACACTATTACTAAAACTACTTTTGGGCACAAACCGCAAGTGATTTCTACCACACTATTTTCATTTCATCGAAAGGTTTCATATATTAGACTAAATTTTATTTAGTTAGTTAGTAATTATAATGTGGCTTTCTTATTTGTGGGTGTGATGGTTAAATGCAGTGTTCTGGTGTGTTGTGAAATCTGTGCACCTAAGTTTGTCGTATTTGGGGTTATTTTTCAAGGCATATTTAATTGCTGAAGGCACACATTGATTATTACACATTATAGAATTAACTAATTCTCTCTCTCGTCTATGTTAGTTAGGCCTACTTAATTTGTTTTGACTAATATGGTTTGTGTAAAATGAAATTAAGCTATTTCACAACACATAAGGTGCCAGCTAAGTGGAGCTCTTAATGGGTGACATTCTTGCTGGTAAACTGCAAGACAGTAAATGTGTTGGTATGGGCAAGGTGTAACGTTAAGACTGATTTTGAATTTGCAGGTGAAGAATGTGAGGTTACCTACAGAAAGTCAAGAAATTTTAGGCAAAAGGCTGGCACTGACCTTACCCCACCCAAACAACTGGACGTTCAACTGGTTCAACGACACTCTTTCTGCAGGCACACCATTAATGGCTCATCTGCCTCCAGACTTCCTGTACAGTCTGAGTAAAAGCGCAGCACCAATGTTGTAAGTTCTGTGCAATGCCTAGTCGTATTTGTAATAAAGTGGAAACTTAGTGCACTGGATGTAAATACTTGAAAACTTAGATTACAGGTGTTTGGATGCCTTTTGAAATTTTAGGAAAGTTTATTGCTAAAATTTTGCTATAGGTGCTTTGTAATAGTCTGAGAGTTAGACCTGACAAGGCCACGTCGGTGTAATTCAGGTGAGCTTGAGCCTCTGTGCTAAGAAATGCAGATACAAAAGTTCCCAGGATGCAGGTTTTGTTCTGCGAGGCTGCCGACTGGCAACCATGGCTAAAGAGTGCTCTAGAATTTTTATTTTCCTCAGCGTCTTTGGGTTCCACACTGCAAGTCTGAGACAGGCGAAAAGATGCAATAAACACTTAAATAATTGCCAAGTTTGTGTGTGCAGTGTTACACTGACTTGTACAGTATCTCAAAAATTCACAAATGTTTGTTCTATTTGGGTAAACTTGTACAGATAGACCACTGCACTACTGCATGAAATAAACCCCACTCTTTATCATTGGCATGGCCTCTTCTACTGCCAAATTTTCCCACTTGCAAGAAAAATGAGGCCCCGAAAGGATATTGGGGTGTTCTTGGGTTTGTGCTGGGTTTAAGGTCTGGATGAAGCAGTTAAGGGAAGCAGTAGTAATTAAAATATTTTAACCCAAAAGTTTTTAGATTTAATAATGTATGCTAAAAAGAATCTTTTGTAGAAGTTGCTTAGTTAACAAAGTTTTGTTGCCTTGGAAAAACCTGTAAATTTAAGTTAGTTTTTAGCATTGATTTGTAACCTATTTTTGTGGAAACTATTTAAGAACTAAATCACTGTCAAGGTTGCCCCCTTTATTTCAAATAACACTTATAAATGTCTTGCTTCATTATATAAGTAAAATGTTTGTGCAGTGTGTACCATCTACGTAGCTGGTATTGGGGCTCAATGGGCTCGGCCAATCCCTGGCCCAGTAACTCATGGTCTGTACTGCGGCGCTGGGCCACATTTTCGATGGAGATAAGCTATCCTACCATTTTGTCGAATTGGAGTAGTGAAGAAATCCGAAGGTAATAAGGTTTCTGTTAATGTTAGCTCTAAGTTAAAGCTAAGAAACTTTTTGTGGTTGTCACAGGGTCTGGCAGATGAAGTTAATGTCTAGTGTGCCAGCTGACCAGTTAAGGAATCCTCTTGGCTTAGCACGAGACCCTTGAGGTGGGCCACAGTAGAACAGTCCAGGCTAAAAGGACCCTGCGTCCAGTCTGTCGCGTGTGATAACTGTAGTAATTGGCTAGGTAGAAGATATAACATATGATCTCCCAGACTGGGCTATTGTAGCTCCCCAGCACACAAAGTTGAATCGTATTATGACCACCTGCTAGTATTAAGAGTAACAGACCTTCGCAGCACAGACAGCAGCGAATCTGACTATAGGTCTCCATGGGTATCTGTAGCCATAAGTCTGCAGTGCGTCAAACTGTCTAAGGGTGTGTGGCGGAGACAGATGGTGAATAAGACACGCGGTGGTCCTATAGATGTTCAGTTGGGTTGATCAGGGCTGATTAAGGGCCAGGGAAGAACTTTATTCTTTATAGTGCTCTTCCAGCCATGTGCAGATACTTCTAGCAGTGTGGCAAGGTGCATTAAGCTGGAAGATCCCATCTGTCTGAGGAAAACATAATTGTATGGGTGGACATATTAGAGGAAGGAATCCTAACCCAATTGATCAAGAGTGCCTTCCACAAAGATGATGGGACCTAGAGAATACCACTAACATTCCCCAGACAATAACACTGCCCCCACAGTCTTGTTGTCCAGCAATGGATGCAGGGTGTTGGTTCAGAAACGTTTCTCGCAGGACATGCAGACGTCAATCTGTTCTATGCAGCTGAAAACTGGACTCGTTGAAGGCTATTGGTTGTTAATCACCAGCGGTCCAGTCTACATACTGTTGAAGAAATTCCAATTGTTTTTGTTGATGCACCTGTTGGCATGGGTGCGGTCACCCTCAGAAGCCCCATTCGCAGAAGGGTTCTTTGAACTGTTGTGGTAAATGTCTGGATTATCCCCTGGTTCATTTAGACCATCTGTTCCACTGTAGCCTGTCAGTAGGCCTTCACGCACTGTTAGACGTTGCCCTCGGACATCAATGGCGCATGGAGCTAGTCTGTTGCCATGATGGTTATTGCCAGTGGCTTCATTCGTCAACAGAAGTTAACACTTTACCACAGGCACATGAACAGTTAACGTTGC
>NQII01002066.1:105106-136672 GCA_002778355.1 Clitarchus hookeri
CCCCCCCCAGGTTAAGCCAATGATTATCCCTTTTGAAACTCTTGCATCACTTCCCTTAACCATGACAGCAGGAAGCACGCTGTAGAGCCAGCCTGACACTCACATTATATACCTGCTTCACTAGCCCACGTCACTGCCCATAAGTCATGGGCTGCAGTTGGCACTTCTAGCAGGTGGTAATGTGATTTGACTGTACACTTCAATACATAAAATACACACTGACTTAAGTGACTTAAAAAACTTGGCAGATGGTTGAGTAGTCACCCTTAAGCTCCCCATGAAGCAGAAATAAAGAACATGCACATTGGCTTCAAAGTAATAGTATTAAAGGAATCCCAAATAATTGTATATTAAAAAGTTAATCAGGAGCTGAGCAAAAATTAAGCAGAAATTATGCCGGAGGGGTTCTGTTCCAGAAGGCAGGCGAACTTGGAGGTGCACTAAGATGGTAAATTGGTCTTTTTATGTAAAGTGATTGGTGTGCCAAAGTTGCTTCATTCCCCCCTCAAGCCACGCAACACAACCTGCCCTGATGCCTACACTTGCCAGTATGAGGAATGGTGGTTGTCCACTGCCTGACAAAACAGAATTTCCCTTTAAATTAAATGAGATGTAACATAACTCTGATTATCATTTTAATGGAATTATCAATTTTTTCTTACACCTGAAGAGCAAATACATGAGCAAAACCCTTTTACACTGAAAAAATGACTATGCATTAATTGAAATTTAATTTTAATTATTTTTAAAACTGTTAAATTTGAAAGAAAAGAAAAAAAAATGTTGTGGCTCTGTTTGGATGTCCCATTACTAGAGTCAAAACATTCTTTTAATTATGCAAAGCACTAATTAAAGATGTCACTTGCAGCTGGAATTTTAGTTTAATAAGTGTTGCACGATGCTCTAAATTTGATTTACAAAATGTTGCGGGATTCTCAGGATCACTTTGACCACGTGATCGGCACTTTGCAAGTGTACGGCTCGGGTGTTTAAAACTCCATTCCTTTTTGGCTGCACAATAATGGTGGTAATCACCAAATTACTGTTAGGCTATTCAATTATGCTGGGTGATAATTATGCCTTGTGGCACAGTTTTTGTATTAACGCGGCATGCCTTGGGTTGGTCGTCTCCAGTCGAGCTGCTTGCGGCAGTTGGATGGTGCAGATGGTTCCTATCTGTACTGCTAGGTGTGCGCAGGTCCAAGGGCTATGGGGAAGCTGTGGCTGGAGTCTTACTGAAATGTGCTCAGACTAAAATTTCCTATCAAAAGTGGAAGTACACTATATGCTCACCTTTTGAAGAGATTGAACAGGAGGAACAGGCTAGCACTATTTGAGCCAGCGGCCTTAAGAGGAACACTTTCCAGCTAGCCTGAAAATGAATGGACATGTGAAGGGGAGCAGAAGCAGAAAGAATTTGGAGGAACTAGTGCCCTTAAATATTTATCACTCCACCCCAAGAAACAGTTAGTCAAAGATCATACCAGGATCCCCAGTTTTGGGGGTTCAAGACTAGCTAATAGACATTGCAGTTGTAAGCTGTTTTAAAAATTTTATTGTCGCTATTTTGTTTATTTTAAACTTTTAATGTGGAGGACCTATCTTCCAAATTTTTCTTCGTACAATAATTTGCATGTTGAATTAAAACTATAGGCTGTTCATGATAAACTGAGCACTCTTGAAATCCCTGCTTAAGATCTACTTGTAGGCACAGTGTTCTACGTTATGTAAAATTTACATTACCACTAGCCTCATCGCTTTATTAATGCATCAGTAGTGTAGCTGTGAAATAATTAGGAAAGTAAATACTTTAACAAATTTCCTTATTACATTTTTATACATTAAAAAACTGGAAACGGAATATAGTTTCTGTATTCACAAATGTTGACACTTTCCATTGCCAAGACACGGAACTACTTTCCCTCCATAGTTACCAACCTCACTGGCTGCAAGCCACTTGGTGTAACCTATTAAACTATGTAAAGCTAGAGGCAGCGACATTTTTTCAAACGTTATAAAGTGCTCTCTTCTCGTGAATAGTTAACAAATCTTGCTCATAAATAAAGCAGCATTAACACAACTCGTACTGCAACTGCTAACTAGTTTAGAGCTAAAGCAGCTTTTTAACCACTTCTAGCTCTGTGAAAGATTAGCTGCCGGACTCATCTGGAGCCACCTAATTATGAAATTTTGTTTTTTTTTCAAACTGATAATTAAGTTCTATACCAAATATGTACAAATCTTGCTGTAATAGATAGATATGAAAAGTCCTCTGTGTTAATAAAACTGATTTTTTATGATGAAACAATTTTTACTGGAACTTTTACATGTATTTTTTATTTTAGAAAACCATTTTATTGCCACTTAATAAATGGTCTCGGTAGTTACAATTTTCATACATGCTACAAACCTGTGCATGTGCTAACACTGGTTAGTACATAAAATAGATAAAAGATATTTCTGGTTCAAGATTTTTCATCAGCTAGATATACTCCAGAGAAAACTAATATATTTGTAAATGTTTTATTGCAGCAATAGCTTCTTTTTGTATGGAGCCATGCCAGACGAACTACAAGAGCTCTCGCAGTGGCATCTCGGCGAGGACACCATGAGTGTGAATTGGGGAAAACTTCAGGTATCTGAAAGCTAATATTGTCTCTTGCTACCTAAGATGTACACGACAGTATTTAATTGCATAATAGTTGACTCATAATTAAGTGCTGACGAAAAGTTTATCACCCAAGTTCTTTTTGGCAATGTAGCAGCCAGAACAGGTCACTCAAGACAACAGTTAGAGGATGTTGGTTGGTCTCCCCTCCACAAAGCATGGCAGGGATGAATCTGCAGTAATACTTTTGGCTAAAACTTGCCTGTGAACTGCTATTGTTGCTACAGGACTAAAATATATGGGAAAGTTCAAATGGTTATGGGAAAGTAAGTTGAGTAGTTTAGGAAATTAAAGCTTGTAAAATAATATACATTTTCTGTACGGCTAGACATTCCCTGTAGCAGCCCAAAGAATTTCAAACTTATGGGTACCGGTACTGAAAAATTTGAATTATAAATACTCTTAACAGTTGTACTATTGTGGTAGAGCTGATCAGAACTTAATGTTGAAAGAATTCCATTTAAATTACATTTTTTGAAGTAGGGGTTCTTTTTTTGTATGTGTTTAGTTGACACTTATGTTTTTGCCTCGCTTCATAGTGCAAATTTGACTGAAAAGACACTATCCTCCCAATAAATGGCTGAGGGAGGATGGATGCATAGCTGGTTGCTAGGCAAAATCTTCCTCTCACCTGGTGTGAAATGGAAGAGGAAATTTTGCAATAGATGCTGGACCACCAGTTCCCTGTTGGGCATGTAAGAGGATTAAGATATTGCAGTAAGCAACAGCAGAACAAACCTGAAGATAGTGTTTTTTTTCCTCACTCACATGGTTTGCAATGGAGGAAGCAATTTCACTAAGACTTTGCTCAAACGAGGAAAATCTGCAGTTCACAAGTGGAGGGAAAGTATTATGTCCCTTACATTCCCAACAGGCTCTTAATATTTGTCATATCTATTGAATCCTACACAAAATTTTAGTACGAAATGTGCAGTCATTATGTAATGAAATACAGTAAAGTTTCTGTGGAACACTTGTTGCATAAATTTACACAGGTAGTATCTCTGAAATACGTATAAAAGTTTTTAATTATATAATTTTGAAAATATCCGTTAATACAATTTTAGTAACTTTTGCTGAAAGTGTGGGCCATCGTGGAAATGTATATAGTTTAATTCTTAAGGAATGTGGGTTGACTGGCTTGGGGTGCAAACTATTAGACATGGAATAGCAAGAAGTGTCTGGGAATGGAAAATTACCCGTGATCTTTTCAGATTGTTGCTGGGACGTGGGTCCCTTACATTTAGTTACAGGCAAATACTAGTCATTTACACAAAAGGATGTACTTGAGTGAGTGATGGATGTTAAAGCTTAAAAGTGGTGCAAATGCCACATCAAAGACACCTAGATAGAACTTGTTCTACTTTGACTTGCATAGTGGAAGGTTCATTATTTGTAAGACTGTCTACTTAGCATGACAAATTCATTAGTGGCCTTTGTTGCACTGTAGCTGGAGTACTCTCCTTAAAAGGTAAACTGGGTTATATTCCTGGAGGGGCTGCTCCTTGATTTCAGCCTTTAGGAATCTGGCTGGATGCTGCTGCATCCTTGCTTTGCTTCACCCTCATAGGCTTTCAGAATTGAAAGTTGCCCTAATCTCTCCACAAATTTAGTCCATATTAATAGTGTGTCCCTCCCTTTAGAGCTCTGGAGAAGATGCTATTGATTATGTAGAAAAAATCTGAAGATAAATGATAAACTGGAGTGGAGTATAACAGATGTACTTGGATATAAAAAGACCTCACTAGAACTGACAGACATGCTATGAGAGCGCCATCATAGACTAGACTAAAAAACAGCATGGCCTTGGACAATAACAGCAACTCTCTGTATAGCCAGGATTAACAATATAGCAGAGGCTAATATTCAACAAATTAAATAAGCAAAAACTATGAAGTTACTTTCATGGAGGTACTCCAATCTGATAAGCCATTTCCTGTGCCTGAAAAGGTAAAGGCAACCAAATTTGTGTATATTTTGCAGTTAAGGAAACTCCTAAAGGGCTACAAATTAACTTGGCAGTTAAGTTTGCCTAGGGTTGGGTACCTTTGCCCCCTTCCCCTACAAATTGTGAAGTCTTCATCCACTCGTGCCTTAAATTGTTTTAAGCAGCACGTCTCAACTGGATGTTCAGATATTCACCATAAAACAGAACGGATACGTTAAATTTAAAATGCAGGATGGACACTTGTAATACTGGAATGTACAAAATACTATTTTCCCAGTACTGGTTTGTTCTTGTGTGGTCTATTGCTAATCGTAGCATGTGCTTAAGGAAGACCTTTACTTGCAGGCAAGGGTGCTGTTCAACAAGAACCATTCATCTGGAACATTGACGGAACAGCAGTTCACCGAGGCTCTGCCTTTGATGCCGAAGTTGGCACCCACAGACCTGCAGAGGTTTCCCGTTAACACCACCAACTTCAAACAGCTGACTTTCACCAGAGATATGTCATTCATCACGGCTAAACAGGTAACAATTAGTTTGAGTTGTACGTAACTGAAAACATTAAAAACTTTCGTAATTAAATTTGATGTGATATCATGGCTTCAGGAGCAGGCAGGTGGCTCATGTTAAATACCCTTGTCTGAGGCAGTTGCACTGTGACAGTTTAGAAGTGTCGCCAGCCTGAGTTGAATAAGAAATTCATATGGCCTTAACACGTAATTAAGAGCGAAGTCCTTGGTGTGAAAGTTGTCTGGATTGGTGCTATTCCTGGACTAAAGACATTAATTTCATGCAGAAAAAAAAANAAGTCCTTGGTGTGAAAGTTGTCTGGATTGGTGCTATTCCTGGACTAAAGACATTAATTTCATGCAGAAAAAAAAAATTATTGCAGCTAACCTATTGAATGTTGGTCTGGGAACATGGGTGTGTCAAACCCGTAACTAATTGTGGCGCGAGCCTGCTCAGATGGCCGGGTTTGCACCAAGAGTGAAATATATTACACAGGACACTGTATACCTAAACAGAATATCTAAGATGAGCCTATAAAAATTAGTTTTTGGAAACCTATTTTTGGCGAATGCCTTAAACACCTACAAAGTCTGCAGCAAAAATGTGACTTATGCTTCCCATGTTGCAGACATGCGTAATATTGACCGTCCTGTCTGTGCACTGTTCCGCTTGAAGTGATAAGTCGGCACATGGACATGGCCTCCTCTAGTACATGCTCCATAGCGTGCCAAATGGGTGTCCCATTATATTGTGTGGGATATATTGTGGGTAAATTGCCACCATCTGTACTGCTGACTAAAATTTATTTTTGCTGAACGCCTTTTACTTTAAAACCATTTTCACAGGCTCATATTTCCTTTAATATTATGTTGAGGTATATGGTGTCCTATGTATTTTACTTTATTTTTCATGAGGAATAACCTCTTGCAGTTAGGCATTTAGTTTCCAAATATCATGTGTACTCGCCCCAGCCAAAATTTTTTTAAGTATAAACTTCATTTTGCAACCTTTCCAATGGCGTTTAAAAGAGCAAGCAATTTAAATAAAATTGTTTGGCATTGGGTGTTAATAAGCAATCTTTTACCAATTGTAAAATGGTAAGAACTTTGGTGTGAAATTTCGTTGCTTGATTATAATTAATATTCCGTTATTGGTTTCTCTGTATTTTGAAATTTGTGCGAACTAAAACTGTTTATGTAAAAGAAGTAATTTCGAAGAGCTTCATCTAAACTTTTCTATAGTATTTCACTGCAACCACAAGAAGTCTCATTAAACCTACGATAATTTTAAAAGGTGCTTAAGTCCTAGTGCAGTGATTCAGCAAATGTAAGAATGCACTAAAGAAAGATGTGCTGGAAGGGATGCATATGCGAGCATAAAGAACTTAATAAGTATTGAAAGATAAAAATGTAATTACAATCGGATTACAACCGTTAACCTAGCTTAACTGTCATAATGTGACCATGTTGACTTAATGATAAATAAATTCCTAATTTCAAAATGAAACTCTTAGATTTGCTGAAATTAGAATTAAAAAAATTATGGTGCCAGAAATTTTTTATGGAGCTAAGTTTAATCTGCATAATACCCCAAAATTTCCTAATGTACCAAGCTATTTAAAGCATAAACTTGGTAAAGTAAGGCTGATATTACATTCTTTGGTTTTATCTTGAATGTTTACACAGCATTTGCAATTTTAGTATTTAAAATATGAAACTTTGGTAAAAAAAATGTTATGCAGTTATCTTAAATCTTATTTTTGAGGGGTATTGTGGTTGAAGATTTACAGAAATTGAGAGTATTTTTTGTTTGCAGATTCTGCGGGTTTAAATTTTAGCATTGAACTCTAGTTTAGTCTTAATTTTGTCACCCAAAGCCTGTATACCATGATACAATTTTCTGCAAAAGCTCAGGCTGAAGCTACACCTACCAGAGCCTTCCTGCAAGCAGTTCTGGAGGGCTCTATGGTATAATCATGGTAGACCTGTACAGTAAATATTCCTATACAGGTGGCGGAGGCTCTGATAGCGCAGGCAGTGGTCCAAGGCAGCATGTCGTCAGCTGATCCTGCACACTGGAAGAAGAACATCAGCTACCTGGGCAGTTTTGTGTTCGTGCTGCCCCCGCACAGTCTCAAGCCGTACTTGACATTCCCACTTGATGGTGTGCTTCCGGAAATTGACTCCTACCAGCTCTCGCCTACACAGGTGCTGTGGCTTCATTGCTTTAACTTTACTACATTGATAAATTAAGGGTGTTGTAATAAAAGTAGAAGATTAAAGGTACCATAAGTCTTCATAATTTATCTCCATGATGGGACATTAAAAATCAGCTTGACATGGGATACACTAATTAAGGTTGTACAATTTTTTATATAATTTCCCCTTATTGAATACAAATTGAGTGAACCTTTGCTTACAGCTAAAATGTGAAACAAATTACCTAAGGAAGTCTGATATTAACTGTTAAGATGTTCAGTGTGCCTTGAGAAGCTTGATTTTCAAACATTAATTTGCAAATTGAAGTGGAGAAATATACGTAAATCAGATTGTGGCGATACCCTCTCTTTAAAAACTTAGTGAAAGTGGTCTTTATTTTTTATTTACTTTATTAAATTGTTTACTAGCAACTTTTTATGCTACAGGAAACTCTGAAAACTAAATGCTGTGTTCTGCAGTAAATGCTTAAAATGTGGTTTTAGTATACTAAATTTGTGAATTGATTGTTTAATTTGGAATTGTAACATTAAAGAAAATTACAGTACTCAAATGTGCTTGTACATTGCAATAAACTCACTTGGACCTACAAATGAATTTTCTTTTCTTTCTGCAGCAAATGCAGTAAATATTAAGCAAATGCTTTTCTTTCTAACTAAAAGTATTTATAAATGCTTCCTAATTTAGTTTTATTCAACCCAAAGTCTTGTCAATGTATTCATGATGAAAAGCTGTAATGGATGGAAAAATTATTGTCTGTGCCTATATTGGCACTCTCGCCCAAAATATTAGGATACTTGTGAAATGTGTGAAATTTTTTCTGCTCTTTAATCTCAAATCTGATGTTGCATAAAAAAAATATTGGTTTCTCTTCAGTGTGGCGAAGGGCCAAGCAAAGTAATGCCAGGCATTCACTGGCAAAATATATTACAAATTTCTAAACATACTTTATTAAATTTCTTTGTATGTGGTACACACTGTCATTAACACATTCATTACTACATAGCGACATTTAAAAGCATCTTTAAGTGCACGGGTATTAAACCTGAAACCAGTATCTAAGCTTTTTTGCATCTAGCGCCCTCTAGTGTTTAGAAATTGTTACAATTCTATAATACAATTAAGGAACACAAACTTAAAGAATTTCCATATATAATATTTCTTCTCAAAGCTCTAGCAGCAAATAACAATCCCTCTTCCCCCACCCTTTGTTCATGCATGCCCTGATCCCAAGAATGGAGTCTGCCCAGACTGGCATTCAGTTGGTGTAACTGCTGGGTGAATTGTGAGAGCGAGGTACATATGGGACACACTGTTCACGAGTGTTGCACGGTTACGCACATTGGTGGTGAAGGTGCCAATGTTTGCACTGTTCCAGGCAAGGTACCTGACCTCTGGCAGCTCGTATGTGAAGTTAATGGTGCCACAGACAATCCNATGTTTGCACTGTTCCAGGCAAGGTACCTGACCTCTGGCAGCTCGTATGTGAAGTTAATGGTGCCACAGACAATCCTCTCCCTTAGCGGAAACCTGCTGCACACGTTGGACAGCAAGAGTGTGGCTCTGGCCCAAGTTGGGGATATGTCCTACAGGGTGCGCTTGCATTTGCTGGCTCACGTTCCACCAGGGGCTCCGGTCAGGTCTTTCGTTCTGCTGCAGAAAGTCAGGAATTCCATTGGTGAGGATTGACTAGTGATAACAGCTATAGCATTTGTAAGAATTTATCTACTATGTAACTGTTAAATTATCGGTACATACTAGTATGTACACTGAAACAAATGTTCTCAAAACTGAAAAAAGGTTACTTAAGATTCCTTGCTAGATGCTTAATTTGGTGATTTTGCGAGTTCTTGTAGATATTCCTAAAATACAAAAACTGAAAGTTAATAGTAAAATTAATATATCAAAGTTAATTACCTTATAAACATCTATTTTTGCCTAGTTTCCAGCTTCTATATATATATTTTTTTTTTTTTTAGGACAATCGTTGTTTAAAAGCTGCTCAAATGGCTCTGAATTTTTTCTCTTATATTGTATTTCCATAATGGTCACTAATGTGTAATAGTACCATTATAAATTAAGTGCTGAAAAGAGTAATAATAAAGTAAAAAATTTTACAACCTATAAGTTGCTGCCCTTCTTTGGCACTGCTCTAGAGCAAGAAAATGTAGGAATTCACCTTGCTCCAGATGCTACTTGACTAATTTTTTGAGGGTGGAAAAGTCGTCGGCTTCACCTTCGCAAAGCTTGGAGGAGACAAGTCAATGGTTCAAAAGAAATAAATTGCAGCCAAAGTTAGCCATGGAAGCATGAGATCTTTGCTGCTCGCTCCCCCATCCCCCCTTCCCCCTTGACATTTCCCTAACAAAGGGTGCAATCTGAGCCTGCATGGAGGCTATGTCTCCCATAGTCTCGCTGATTGCCATGAAACTACATAACCTCTTGCCAGGTGCAGGAGCAAGTAATAGTGAGAAACATTAGAGCAAAGATAGTTGAAGGCGAGAACAAAATATTTCTTCCCACTTTCAATGCACACATGGGGAGGCAAGGTCGTGCTATGCCGGCTGGGCAATTGCGGAGTGGCCCTGTAGAATTCATAGAGAAGAATCCTTGCTATACCTGAAGTGCAGGTTCTATGGTCTAAAAACTTTCTCATTTCATAAAATAGTTGTCATTTAACTATACAATTAAATAATTGTGTAGTATGTAAGGGTGTGTGGATAGTGAATTTTGAAGTTTGCAAGCTATTTTAAATTTCTACTATTCCAGTCTTGAATATTTAAATACTTTATAAGTTGAATAACTACCACTTAACATGTAATTTTGGTTTTATGTAATAGGAATAACTCTCACTGATAACAAAACAAAATGTTCCTACACAAATAACTTGCATATTTAAATGTAGTTAGGTAGATCATTTTTACAAAATATTTTGCTCTACTTCAAAAGTATACTCTAACATGTAATCATTAACAATGCTTACCATATCTATATAAATTATATTTGTATAATGTACCGTATATAGCCTGCATGACATAAAAGTGCTTTATTGGGCAAGGAATTATTTTATTAAGAGTTGCAGTTTTATTTTAATCCAGTATCCAGTTTTGTTTTCAATGTCAATCATTGTTTAAAACATGTTTTAAAATGTGAGGGGTAACAGGTGTATTTTGGCAGTTGAATTAGCAGATTCTGAGAAGGCAGAGGTTTCTATGCTTGCTGTTGCAGTACTGATTGCCAATGTACGGTACTGCAAACTATTTGTGGGCGTTGGCAATTTTTTACTACTACAGCCCTAAGTGGGCAACAGGATTTGTTTATCGAAAATTTTGACACTTTGTAAATGCAAACTTTCAATTGTGAACACCTGCAACCAACTTGCAACCAACTTGCAACCAACTTGCAACCAACTTGCAACCAACTTGCAACCAACTTGGTTGCAACCAACTTGCAACCATGATTTGTTGGCGTAGGTATTGTCTGTGTCGTTGCGTTTATTCCCTAAAACTATGTACCGAAATGACACTTTTGGGTTAACCAATATAAATGCTATTTACTTGGAAATGCAAAACTATCACACAGGGCTGTGTGGTAAGTGGATAAGATGCAAAGGATTTTATTGTAGTTGTAACAAATTGTAGTAACAAAACCTTTTCATGCCTACTTCGGCTGCAAATGATAAGAAAGAAGAAATGTCCTGTTTCTGTGAATGATGCAGTGAAAATAAACTTTTTAATTTTGGTAATAACATTTCTAAATAAATTATTGTATATACCAAAGTAAACAACCTTGCTCAGATATAATTGACTTACTGCTGCATCAAATGGCAAAAAAACTTGAAAAAACAATTTATCAAGATGAGCAACATTATATTCTAATAAATATGGACTAGTAGTTTAAATTAACTAATGTGGTGGCATGTAATGTTGAGCAAATACATTTAAGATGGAAATGTAAATTATATACTTTTTGCATAAGAAATTAGAAGTTTAAATGTGAAACCTGCATGAATTACCATTCACAACTATTAGTTTATTGANTACTTTTTGCATAAGAAATTAGAAGTTTAAATGTGAAACCTGCATGAATTACCATTCACAACTATTAGTTTATTGAATACTTGCATACCCCTAGACTAGTTTTTCTTTTTAGATACACTAGATATTTTAGTTTTGATGGTGGCAGCACAGCACATCTATAAACGTGCATCTCATATTAGTTCATGCCATGAATCTTCTTGTAAATATTTACATGAAACCATTTACAAAGTAGTTTTNAACGTGCATCTCATATTAGTTCATGCCATGAATCTTCTTGTAAATATTTACATGAAACCATTTACAAAGTAGTTTTACCTTCTTAATTGAGATTCTTATTCCCACAAATGCATTTGTGGTATAAAATAACTGCATATAATGCAATCACTTTTTCCCAGAAAGATATATTGTTACAAAAAAAAACATGCTGATTGGCTGTCTGCCAATATAAAAGTTAACATAACATAACTTCACTTAATTCTAATGTGGGCAGTTCTGTAGAACCTACTTTGGTAGACAAATAAGATAATTTTATGTTGTTGCAACTCAACAGTGTAACTGTGTGCATGTATGCTACCGTGGAATGGAAGATGAGAACAATGAATGCAGTTTCAGGTAGTACATTCATTCCCCATTACTGGAAGTTCGTGTAGTTTTCAAACTTTATAAAAAAACTATTAGTATAAGATGTGTGAGCAATGTGCAGCAAAATATTGTATTAAGAACTAGCATTTTAAAGAATTAAAATAATGCTCATCAAATCTCGCACAAATTCAAAAACCTTCTATTTTAAACATTTGCTTGAAACAGAGCATTGTTACTTTCTTACATGCATCCTTAATGCTTTTACTCCGTAATAAAAGGTACTACAATAACTTTTTCTATGATATTCTGCGGAGGTTTGGGCAGTCTTGCTGAAAGCCGGATGAAAACTGTTCATAGGAGACTCGAATGTCCTGGAGAGCATGTTGTCCAATCAGAGCCCAGAGCAGTTCTTCTCCTTGCTCCTCCCAATGGAAGTTGCTGAAGCTGCAGGCCAGATGTCTCTGGCGCTGTTGCATCTGGCGGAAGTGGGATACGAGTCTGCTATAAAACGTCTCCCGCACAACGTGGTGAGTTAAGTCTTCAGAGGTTTTGAACGGGTTTAAATCTGAAACAACATAACTTTAAAACAGCATCTAACGTATGGGACGTCATTTTGAAGAAGTTTTAGGGAAAATGCTATNTCTGAAACAACATAACTTTAAAACAGCATCTAACGTATGGGACGTCATTTTGAAGAAGTTTTAGGGAAAATGCTATATACACTAAAATATTTTAATGTCTTTTGTTACTGTGAATTTTCATTTTAATAGTTAAAATTTCTTTGAGCTTTCTAGCAAGGTGAAAATATTTAAGTAATGTTTAAGTAATATATCTTTGAATTTAACACTAGTTTTTTTTTTTTTTAAATTTAAAGGTGGAATATGGGGAAATATTGTAACCTTGCTAGGAATACACGAGATTCCCTCCTTAACTTTCCCTTTTTCCACCCATATTTATCCTTGAGGGTGGGTGGTGCCAAAGGCCTTGAGGGGGAGGGGTGTCAAAAGAAAACATTGCAGATTAAATTTAAGATATAGGCTATTCATGGTAAAGTGAGCAATTGAGAGCCTTCTAATTTGTAATATTAGTCGAATAAAATTTATTCCATTTTTTGAACTTAGCGTTGAAGTTAAGTGGAATATAAAGTCTGTTGCTTACATAACTATATTTATTTTTAAGAAGACTGAAGGATAAAATATGTTAAAAGAAAAAAAAGGTCTCAAAAGTGCTCACTTTACAATAAACATCCTATACTTTACGTATATTTGCCAAGTCGAGATCAATGTTATAGTAATATTTATACTAGTGTGAAACATGAGAACAGGAAAAAAATTGTATGTAAATAGTTACTTAAAAAATAAATTTTGGGAAAAAGGCACTTTAAAGAACAAGTAACAAGATTCTCAAGACCTTAGACTACTAATCTGAAAGTAGGGTTGTGTTAATATTTAGTATATATACTAAAATAAAACTTTCATTGTTAAGGTAAGATATTGGATTTCGAAAGTTGTAACAAAACCACAATCCTAAATTTCTATGAATATACAGGTGTTCAATGGATGTTAATTTGGTGCACCAACAAAGGTAATTGTAAATCTAGTTTATATTAAAAATTTAACCCTCCATGTTTAAGCAAGAAACCCTGTGGTAATTACCAGACATCTTAACAATAGTTTGGCTTGGTTTTGCTATGAACAGATAATACGCTAAAATTTTAATGGAAATTCAAATTATGCTAAGACAGAGGTCTTATGGAATTACTTTTAATTTAAGATTAAAGTTTCTTGAGAAAAAAATCTCATTAGCACAACCCTACCTGCAGGTAACTTTTTCTAAACATTACTTAATTTCACGAAATTAAGTTAAGCTTGTTGCCCATTATCAATTGAGTACAATACAGTAAAACTTAAATTATTTTAAGCCTAACAAAATTATTCTTATTAACAAGGGAAACTTCTTAAAAGGGTCAAATTATGTATGTGCATATAAACATGGTGTAAAATTTTAAGTTTTAAATCTGGAAAACTTCTTAAGAGGTAACTTTGTAAAAAGGTTTTCCTTTACATATTTTAATATTTTTGTGAACTGCAAGGAATGCATTAAAGTTGTAAGTGATAAATAAAATCTGGCTGCTCAATTTTGTTAGTCTTGTTAAAAATTGCAATTGGACTGTTAAGTTTAAATAACTAGTTTTGCAAAACTCCCCTGCTGTTTCAGCTATCTACCTTGTTGAGTGTTGCACAAAGGAATGTCCAGAGCAATGGTGAAGGCTGGAATGAAGGCACTTTGCTCAATTCACCTTCGTCATTGTTTCTCCTGGGGTTGTCTTGCAATGATGTTAATGCAATAGAGAGCACCGATGTTATGGCCATACTTGAGAAGTACAACAGGGAAAGAATTGCTCTGGGGCAGGTTAGTAAGCTCATATTAATAATTACTGTACACTACTCATTAGCTGGCACAAACTGTAAGCCAAAATTGTTAATCTCATTTTGCATAAAATTCTTAATCCAACCTGTAATTTTTAATAGTAGTATTTACACTAATAGGTACTACCATTTAAAATTTACTCTATGTATGAAAGTTCTTGTAAGTTTAGATTTTACATAGGCTAAGTTTATTTATGTTATACAGTGCAGAGATCTCTGGTATTTCCATGTTAAATCCATCTGTACCATTTATAAAGACATAATTTAAGTTACATGAATTTAATAGTGTTTGAGTTTTAATTTTTGTCGTACGACCTTGTTCCTTGGGTCGGCATGTTGCACTTGTTCGGTGCAATGATCAGCAGACGGCCTAAGATAACATTGGAAAAAAAAGGGTTCTTGTTAGTAATTCAGATTTTAATGCATTTGCTTTGCCATGCACTCCTTTAGATGCATTTTGTAAAAATGTAATTTTTTTCCTCCATTTTGATCACTGCATTCTTTATGCACATGGTCTGCACAAGCCTCGTATATTGGCACAGGCTAGTGTCCCCACTTCAAACTGTCACTGGGCAGTCTCTCCTTTGAGCTAGTTAGATGGCTGTGTGCTGCAGGGCCTCAGCTTTATACAGTAGAATCCTGCCATAACAATTTTGGAGGGCTGCAACAAATGTCTGCCATATATAAGGGAAAACTTTGTAAGAGGGTAATTTTGTATTGGAAAACATATTACTGACCAAGAGAAGGCAGCTTAAGCAGGAAAATGTTATTAGAGGGGATGTTATCAGGTTCCACTGTATTAACTGAACTGATAATTTTGTCTATTCTAGAAACCTTTATTTTACCTCCACAGCTTGCCAGGCCCTTCTCTTAAACGATCAGGTCGCCTTAAGCTTTTGCTTATGTAGTGCAGTGTGTTGAATTCATCATATTGATTGAAATGTTTTTGTAAAGGAGTTGATGTTGCCATACTACTCTTACATGTAACTTGATAAAAAAAAATGTCAATAGAGAAACAAATTCATTATCTACAATCCACCAAAAACTGTTTTTTCTACATTTTAGTTACAATACATTAATAATTAAGAATGGAAAAAATTGCATAAGCTTGTAATTACACCAAGACTAAAAGATTATAAAATCCAGGCAATCTAGTTTAGGGGTAACGGACAAATCTGTCGGTTCTTTGCCTAGTTCCATTTGTGACTTAGAGTAAATATTCTAAAAATTCAGTCCTTACCAGGAGTCGTCTTCACAATTCTTGCTGTCTTGCACTGCAAGGGAGGTAGGTTTGTGTCCACCAATACTAGCATCTTCCTTTGCATATGGTACTGGAACATTCTATTTTAAGTTTCGATGCAGTTTGTGAGGATACAGAGATCCAGCTTTTCCAGATGGNGGGTGTCAAAAGAAAACATTGCAGATTAAATTTAAGATTGATATAGGCTATTCATGGTAAAGTGAGAAATTGAGAGCCTTCTAATTTTTAATATTAGTCAAATAAAATTTATTTCATTTTTTGAACTTAGCATTGAAGTTAAGTGGAATATAAAGTGTTACTTACATAACTATATTTATTTTTAAGAAGACTGAAGGATAAAATATGTTAAAAGAAAAAACAAGGTCTCAAAAGTGCTCACTTTACAATAAACATCCTATACTTTACGTATATTTGCCAAGTGGAGATCAATAATGTTATAGTAATATTTATACTAATGTGAAACATGAGAACAGGAAAAAAATTGTATGTAAATAGTTACTTAAAAAATAAATTTTGGGAAAAAGGCACTTTAAAGAACAAGTAACAAGATTCTCAAGACCTTAGACTACTAATCTGAAAGTAGGGTTGTGTTAATATTTAGTATATATACTAAAATAAAACTTTCATTTTCGTTAAGGTAAGATATTGGATTTCGAAAGTTTTAACAAAACCACAATCCTACATTTCTATGAATATACAGGTGTTCAATGAATGTTAATTTGGTGCACCAACAAAGGTAATTGTAAATCTAGTTTATATTAAAAATTTAACCCTCCATATTTAAGCAAGAAACCCTGTGGTAATTACCAGACATCTTAATAGTTTGGCTTGGTTTTGCTATGAACAGATAATACGCTAAAATGTTAATGGAAATTCAAATTATGCTAAGACAGAGGTCTTATGGAATTACTTTCAATTTAAGATTAAAGTTTCTTGAGAAAAAAATCTCATTAGCACAACCCTACCTGCAGGTAACTTTTTCTAAACATGACTTAATTTCACAAAATTAAGTTGAGCTTGTTGCCCATTATCAATTGAGTACAATACAGTAAAACTTACATTATTTTAAGCCTAACAAAATTATTCTTATTAACAAGGGAAACTTCTTAAAAGGGTCAAATTATGTATGTGCATATAAACATGGTGTAAAATTATTTAAGTTTTAAATCTGGAAAACTTCTTAAGAGGTAACTTTGTAAAAAGGTTTTCCTGTACATATTTAAATATTTTTGTGAACTGCAAGGAATGCATTAAAGTTTTAAGTGATAAATAAAATCTGGCTGCTCAATTTTGTTAGTCTTGTTAAAAATTTCAATTTGACTGTCAAGTTTAAATAACTAGTTTTGCAAAACTCTCCTGCTGTTTGTTTCAGCTATCTACCTTGTTGAGTGTTGCACGAAGGAATGTCCAGAGCAATGGTGAAGGCTGGAATGAAGGCACTTTGCTCAATTCGCCTTCGTCATTGTTTCTCCTGGGGTTGTCTTGCAATGATGTTAATGCAATAGAGAGCACAGATGTTATGGCCATACTTGAGAAGTACAACAGGGAAAGAATTGCTCTGGGGCAGGTTAGTAAGCTCATATTAATAATTGCTGTACACTACTCATTAGCTGGCACAAACTGTAAGCCAAAATTGTTAATCTCATTTTGCATAAAATTCTTAATCCAACCTGTAATTTTTAATAGTAGTATTTACACTAATAGGTACTACCATTTAAAATTTACTCNATAAAATTCTTAATCCAACCTGTAATTTTTAATAGTAGTATTTACACTAATAGGTACTACCATTTAAAATTTACTCTATGTATGAAAGTTCTTGTAAGTTTAGATTTTACATAGGCTAAGTTTATTTATGTTATACAGTGCAGAGATCTCTGGTATTTCCATGTTAAATCCATCTGTACCATTTATAAAGACATAATTTAAGTTACATGAATTTAATAGTGTTTGAGTTTTCATTTTTGTCGTACGACCTTGTTCCTTGGGTCGGCATGTTGCACTTGTTCGGTGCAATGATCAGCAGACGGCCTAAGATAACATTGGAAAAAAAAGGGTTCTTGTTAGTAATTCAGATTTTAATGCATTTGCTTTGCCATGCACTCCTTTAGATGCATTTTGTAAAAATGTAATTTTTTTCCTCCATTTTGATCACTGCATTCTTTATGCACATGGTCTGCACAAGCCTCTTATATTGGCACAGGCTAGTGTCCCCACTTCAAACTGTCACTGGGCAGTCTCTCCTTTGAGCTAGTTAGATGGCTGTGTGCTGCAGGGCCTCAGCTTTATACAGTAGAATCCTGCCATAACAATTTTGGAGGGCTGCAACAAATGTCTGCCATATATAAGGGAAAACTTTGTAAGAGGGTAATTTTGTATTGGAAAACATATTACTGACCAAGAGAAGGCAGCTTAAGCAGGAAAATGTTATTAGAGGGGATGTTATCAGGTTCCACTGTATTCACTGAACTGATAATTTTGTCTATTCTAGAAACTTTTATTTTACCTCCACAGCTTGCCAGGCCCTTCTCTTAAACGATCAGGTCGCCTTAAGCTTTTGCTTATGTAGTGCAGTGTGTTGAATTCATCATATTGATTGAAATGTTTTTGTAAAGGAGTTGATGTTGCCATACTACTCTTACATGTAACTTGATAAAAAAAAATGTCAATAGAGAAACAAATTCATTATCTACAATCCACCAAAAACTGTTTTTTCTACATTTTAGTTAAAATACATTAATAATTAAGAATGGAAAAAATTGCATAAGCTTGTAATTACACCAAGACTAAAAGATTATAAAATCCAGGCAATCTAGTTTAGGGGTAACGGACAAATCTGTCGGTTCTTTGCCTAGTTCCATTTGTGACTTGGAGTAAATATTCTAAAAATTCAGTCCTTACCAGGAGTCGTCTTCACAATTCTTGCTGTCTTGCACTGCAAGGGAGGTAGGTTTGTGTCCACCAATACTAGCATCTTCTTTTACATATGGTACTGGAACATTCTATTTTAAGTTTCGATGCAGTTTGTGAGGATACAGAGATCCAGCTTTTCCAGATGGACTGCTTCAATCTGCACATGAGCTGCCAGCGATTAAAGCAGTGCAAACCGGTTTTCTTCAGGTAGGCCAACAAGTGATGAACCAAAAACCAACTAACGTGGCCACTAGTCAAGTCAAATTCAGATCAGTGGAGAGTGGGCAAAGTGGTCGGGAGTTAATTATGGTGGATGTCTCTGCAAAAAAAGGTTAATNAAATTCAGATCAGTGGAGAGTGGGCAAAGTGGTCGGGAGTTAATTATGGTGGATGTCTCTGCAAAAAAAGGTTAATTCCTCGAATGTAAGAACTTTATCACCTATAACTCTCCTCATGAGTCTTGAGATTAAATAGCCACCTCTCATAATACTCCGAAGTAAGGGCTCGCAGGAGGGTTAGTGGCGCCCGATGTTCAGCTGAACGAGTTGTGCTTGAAGATATTGCCCATATTGGTTCTGCAAACACATCAGCATGGGATCCTCTAAGCGACGCCAATCTCTTAAGAGCTGCAACACTGGCATCTGTGCTGTGGAAAGGGAAGAAACCAGCTCCAAATTCACCACCTTGGTGGACAAGCAGATAAAAAAGCACAGGTAGTTCTTCATAGAAGTTCTTTTGTGTCTTGGCTGGTTTGGTTACAAGTGGTCCACCAAAAGCCACGCCATCCTTAAAGAATGTACAAATCTGACAAAATTTTGTCTCTGGCAGACTTCCCATGAGGTGCATCAGCCTTGGGACTGCACTTAAACCAAGAAATAAATTTGTGTATCTGTTGTCAAATGATGTGCCAAGCACTTAAAATCCAAAAGTATCTTTGAATTAGTGGGTAGTTTGCGGTCCCGCACGCAAATAAGCAACATAACTGGTAGCCTATGGTTGTTAAATGAGTCCTACATTAATGTAAAAAAGAATAGGTTGTTACATAATTACCTACTAACCTTAAATAAATTTAATACAAAAAGTTTATCTGTACACATTAAAACTTATGTTACACTTTGTTATTCAATTCTTCTATAGGTTAAATAAAACCTTTAATAAATTTTACCAGCATTGGTTTAATAAAGTTGCAAACAAAAGAAAATTATTACAATTGGACCAAATGCTGGAACAAATATTTAAATTGTAGAATCTGTACTGGAACCAGAACAAATGTTTTGTTATTCAACCCATCCCTAGTTTCAACGCTTCATAGTTTTCCTTCGGTGGGGATGCGCACAAGGCAAAATAATTTTTCCTGAAATCTGTCTTTTCTGGATTTCTTCAAAAGCAATCACGAACTCATTAAACTTTTTGATCACTGCTTGCTTAATTTAACAGACTTTTAACTTAATTGACCTTCTCAATCATGTAATTTAATGGTAAACTACAGCACAGTAGTAATGGCAGCCATAGCCACGCTTTCGGCACACTATTTTTGTTTATAAATTTCACTTTACCTCAACGGTACAAGAACAATACTTTCTTAACTTAGTGAACATANCCACGCTTTCGGCACACTATTTTTGTTTATAAATTTCACTTTACCTCAACGGTACAAGAACAATACTTTCTTAACTTAGTGAACATAACACCACGGCGCGGTTGTTTACTACATACATCTGGCTTCAGAGGACCAAAAAATGTTCAATTAATGACTTTGACGTACTAAGAGTAAAGTCTCGTCACAGCCGCGTCCCCCTCCTAAGAAGAGCAGTTACGTTGTACATGCCACAGGACGCCTTCAAAGCCAGGGTGGTTAGCCCGGCAGTTGCCGCCTGGTGCGCTGCAACCTGCTTCCTATCACTTAGCTGGTTACTCCTCCAGCGCCTGGCATGTGTGGGGAAGTCTCCGCCGCTCTGTTACTCTCCTCTCCTCTCCTTAGCGTCTCTTTTCACACCCCGCAACCCCTTGCTGGCTCTGCGAGTCACGTATAAATAGGACCTGCAGTCCTCAGTTGGAGGCTGTCTTGCACCAGTTCACATGCACTGAAACTGTCCCCAGGAGAAATTTGCTATTATGAAAGGTCAAAGAATTTTTGGAAGCTAGTGAGAACTTCAGGTGCTTAAAGTTAATTGGTGTAAATCTCAATGTGGCAAAAATACTTAATGAATCTTCTTAAACCTGTAAAGAAATTTAAAATAAGTGCCTCCTGTATGCAAGCTAAAAAAATTACGATTTGGTCTGATAGTATGTATTAGCTGCAAGACTGGATTGCCTTGCGATATGAAACTATCCTGAGTGCCACATCCACTGAGTTATTGTTATTACATGTGCTCAGGAATTCCCAAAGGACTTGCAGTACTGTGTGCAGGCAGCTGTGATCCGTTACCTGGAGACCAAAGCCAAACTTAATGGAAAATTTTNAAGGACTTGCAGTACTGTGTGCAGGCAGCTGTGATCCGTTACCTGGAGACCAAAGCCAAACTTAATGGAAAATTTTACCCTGGTGCAAAATTGCTGGACCATCTTGATGTTTCGGAGATAATGGCTGTAGGGGGTACGTTGATACTGTTTAATTTTCTCTAACCTAAACTACTTGCTTTCTACTGATGTGAAAAGGGATGTTTGCGTATGTGGCCCTGTTGCAGAATTTGTTGTAATTTAGTGAATCTTTATTTAACACTTTTAATGTTCTGTGTTNTTTGCGTATGTGGCCCTGTTGCAGAATTTGTTGTAATTTAGTGAATCTTTATTTAACACTTTTAATGTTCTGTGTTTACTAAACATGAAAACAAAATAGTGAAAAATAGTTTTTTTAAAGTTAAAATTGTGTGTGCCTTACAAATCAATTTTCAAGTTGATGTAGGCCCAAGTATTATGCTTGCAGTTGACCTCAAAATGTGCTAATTAAATTATATTGTGTAATGCTAAGAAACCTTTGAACAGATTNATTGTGTAATGCTAAGAAACCTTTGAACAGATTTTTTTCATAAATTGCTGTATTGCAGCTTGCAAAGTTTCATACACAAATTTCTGAAGTTATACATTGTGTAACAGAATAGGGATTACTAAAATTCAAAAATTTCTGGAAAGTTTGTGTTAAAATTACTGGAATCACAAGCTTTATTAAGAGGATATAATGGAATTGCTCATGCATACCATGTGTGTTCACCATTATTATAGATGGTCTAGCTACTTGTACGTATTGCTACACATTGTTAGGTTGTCTTATGCTGGTGAATGTCAAGATTATACCAAACAGGTCACACTGCACAGAGGCAGTGTATGAATTTTGAAATTAGAAAATAGTTGGCAGCTGTCAAGGGACAGATGAGATGAAAGATGATTTACCGAGTGGATGGAGAAATGTGTGGTGTAGACATTACTTCGCTTGTGCCTGGCTGGGGTGGGAACAGTAGTGGTCATGCTAAGACTGCATTCCCCCTGAATTAATTGTGAATTACAGTAAACCAATTTTGTTGCAGCTGCTGTCAATTTGAAAGAAATTTTAAGATTGCTTAGTGCTTTCTTCTCTGCCAACTACTGTAGGCAAATCCCTCGACTGAGCAACGCGTGATAGTGTAGCTTGTACAGTGCTAGACTGGGCGGCATGGCTGGGCTGTGTAGGTAGCCAGTCTGGCCTTGCTAGTGCATACGCACTCCGGTGGCAGGGTTATGGAGTGGGGAGGAAAAGGGTCAGGGTGAGGAGGGGGTCTCTCTGGGTGCACGTGGGCTGCAAGGCTGCCAGGGCAAGGCAAGCAAGGGGGAGAGTTCACCCACTCAGACTGGAGTGTGGTGTCTTGCAGATTGCTGGCCTCTGGTGGTGGCAAGGAGTTGGTTTTCTTAAGAATAGGAATGGTACAGAGGTGCAATGAACTGTGGCATTCTGCACTATGGTACACCAGGGGGAGCACCAGAAGCTGAGGCTTGGATATATGTCACAGCGCTTATAGCGTGTAATTTTATGCAGGCTACTGGAGACTGCTATTGCGACAGGTGGAGAAATGTTTTTACTGCTGGCGAGACCAAAAAACACAGCAGGCCATTTGTTGGTTAGCTGCTGGATATTACAGCTGAAATATTTATGCATAATCTTGAAGTTGCTGTTCCACAATTACTTAATATGGGTTTTAATTTTAACGTAATTTCTGAAAATTGCAGGGCTCTAGGTGAAACTACCACTTATGCTGCACTAGGTTCAAGTAGTATCTGTATGCTGTCTGATGCTAGTCAAAAGCAGCAAATGTTAATTGCCTAGGCAATAGGTGAGAGCAAGCCATTCCTCCTTCACAGCCAGGATGTGTGCGCAGGTACATGAAGTTGTCAAGGGGGTAGCAGCAGCCACACCCAGGACAGGAGTTGCTGGAATGGTGTTACCTGCAATCAGGTAGCATAAGGCAAGGGCACATTCAATGCTACCCTTCTGATGCAAGTAACGTTAGTGTAAAGGTGGCTTTGACAGGTGTAGCTGGGGTGGAGGCTTAAGAGCCAATGAATGTGCTGTGGTACGTAAATGTACCTTTCTGGTACTGGTATAGATGAGTAATACATAGGATCACACACAGTGGGATAATAACATTTGTATCTGTGGTACCATGACCGTGGAGAGGGAGCTCCAGGGATGAGGGGACTAGTCACAGGAAGAGACTTTCGTGGTGAGAGCTGTCCAGATGTTCCCTTAAATATTTTTTTGGTCCGACAGCTGTGGCAATGTAGGGGGACACCATGCCGGGCCACTTGTTATTCAGACCCAAGAGTAACTTCTTGAGACTAACAGATGCCATTTGTCACTTAGCCGATGAATTGGAGGAGTGTTGTCAGCACTTTGTCATGTTTGTGGTTGACTGGTCAAAGGCACAGTATTGACCAGGTAGGCTGTAGACTGCAGAGGCACAAACTCACTGGAGCACTTGTGGATGTGTGGTTTGTGTCAATCTGTCATCTAGGCAGTTGTACCCCTGCACTAATATACGTGCTGCAACACTGTCTGGTATGGCATCCAGTAGATGCTGGATGGTTTTCGTGAGGCACATGGGCTCACAATTGTTGGGATGGTGTGTTTGAAAACCTGGATCTCTATACTGGTAGATCGTCCATCTTGAGTTGGTCCTCAGTGTGTGGGGTGCCTTCATGTATTCACTGCTTCAAAGAGCATCGGGCATTATGGTACAAATGATCCATGTTGTGGTGCTATATGGCAATGACCATTCTGAGGTTTTGAGCCCAATTCTCCCACAGTGAGTTGATTGCATTAAGAAATGTCTGGTGTTTTCTTGGTAAAAGTCTTAATGCTTGCTTAGTGTTGGTTTCTCACGCTAATGTGGTTAGACTACACACCAGTGTCTAAAACAACTAGTCAGTGCTGTACTAATACTATTTACCTAGTTTCATTGTTGAATGGTTTTGTGGTGCACTATTTCTATTTGGCAGTGCTGTAGTAAAGAAGTTGGCAAATTAACAGGAATATGCTGGAGTTAAAATTTTCATTTGAAATAGATAATTTTTCCATTTTTTAAATTACCAGAAGTATATGAAAAAGTAAGACTAGTTAGGGTGTCTTCTAAAATTCAGAATGGAAAACCTTAAGCTAAACTTGCTTAGTTTTTAAAAAAGAGCATGTTTAAGTGTAACAATTTTGTGGATTTCTTATTGCAGGTTATGCATTTGCTAGCCTGCCTGTGAAGGTGATTTCACAAACACCTCTAGCTCGTACAATTTTGCAAGCCATTGGCAGTCTCTCGCTACCAGAGTTATTATTGGCTACAAGTGGCAATGCTGGAGAATTGGCAAACCTCTTTGTTAAGGAACTGGTGAGTATTGCTTTTGCAATTTTGTTTTCATTTAGATAGTTCTGCATACCCTTTTTGTAGGTCTTTAGAGTTTGGTCTCACACTATGTTGAATATTATATTTGTGACTTCACTTTATTTCTAATGAAATAACTGAACGTTACATGTTTTATTGAATTTGTTTCACAAATGCCCAGTATAGTTGCCAAATTTTATCGGTTATCAGATATTTGTCAAGAATTTGTTTCATGGTGTTATGTCCTTATATTGCCAGAGAGCTATAGTTGTAATTTAGAAATGGGAGTCTAAGTATCACAAAAGCTAGAAACCAGTAATTAAACAATATGTTGATAGTAATTTACTTTTGACTGATTAGGTTGCCAAATCGAATTCATTTCATAGAAATTATTTGAATAAACTTTCTTTTCTAAAGAAGGAATAGTTAGTGATGTGCTTTGGTAGTGGTTACCACTCTTCTACCTCATTTGCAGCAAGTTTATCTTAAGACCGCCGGTGACAAGATTTGCCAACACAAACAAAAAATTGAGGTGCTGAATATTACTCACGCTCAAACAATTTCCTTTTTGCTGCATATAATAAACTTGCAGGCCACTAAGAATTAAGTTGGAGAGNTATTACTCACGCTCAAACAATTTCCTTTTTGCTGCATATAATAAACTTGCAGGCCACTAAGAATTAAGTTGGAGAGACCAAAATCATGGTGACATAAATGCTGGCTGTAGATATTGGTTGAAAATCTTTTGTGAACATGTTGAAAATGGGCGCTCATCTTATTTTTTTGCCGGCCATTTGAGAAGAGTAATCTTTAAAATGCAGCACAGATTTTGTTCCTGTGTTGTGAGAAGTGCTTATCTGAGATGCTCAAATCTAAACTATTTTATTAAGGTAATAGCAAACCTAAAAGATTCTGGGAGCTTCCAAAATGGAAACGGGTGCAGATAAACTACGCACATTACAGCTAGGACATCACACTGCCAAGAAACTAAGGGGGGGAAAGTATCCTAAACACACAAATATAGGTTCTTAAGGCTTTGGCACCACAAGTGACTACTAACTTCATTTAATAGCCCAACATTGAAGGCAGTAACGTACAGGTTGTACATAAAGTGGTTTACAATTTCAAACTTTGACAAGAATATTAATTGGAATTAAAAAAAACCTAACTAAGGTTTATGTAAGTCACCAACCCTGAGAGTTATGCTCTCATGTTTAGATGTTTAGTCCCCTTCCAAATGTGCACCTCTGGTGGCACTCGCACATCTAAGCAGTATTCAAACTATCCACACATGAAGCATGCCATCGTCAACAGTGGTTGACATTGGTTATTCTGGTCTGCAGATCATCCACAGGTGTTCGGTACACTTGGTCCAAGACCTAGCCCCACGGGAAAGTCAAAAGGCATGATTTCGGGAGACCTAAGGGGCCAGGCAATTGATCCACCTCTTTCAGTCCAATGTGTGGAGAATGTCTGGTCCAGGACATCCCTCACACGAAACCGTGTGGTGGTGCACCATCCAGTTGGAAAAATAAATTTGGTTCATCAGCCAGTTGTGGTATCGGGTACAGCTCTAGCGTAGCAAGGTAATTGCCAGCATTAACAATTGCTAGCATTAACAATTGCCAGCATTAACAATTGCTTCGGCAAAAAAGAAAGGACCAACAAAAAGGTCCACTGTCAAACGGCAGATGTTAACCTTGGGACTGTCACGCTCCACCTCCCTCACAGCATGCTACTTGGTTGATCCCCAGTTACACAAGTTATGTTTGTTCACTTTACCACACACTTGAACGGTGTATTAATCAGAAAATGTTAGTGTCTAGGTGTGCGAGCATATGTGTAGAAAACTGAACATTTTAACTTGTCATCTGGTGTCATGGCCTGCACCAGTTCTAAGCGATATGGATAGAGGCGAAGTTCTTGGCGAACCTTGTGTATGGTCGTGCGAGGAATTTCAGCTCCCGAGAGACCCTATGAAGACTTTCGTGGTGACTGCAGGTACGACTTACGATTGAGTCCTCTGCTGAACTTGATTCAGAGTTGAGTGATTTGGGCGGCTCTTTATGAAGTGTTAAGAGCTGAGGGTGAAATAAGGTGAGAATTGAGCACTGTTGGAATGAAAGGGCAGGGTAAATGGGAGATCCCTTTGAAAACCTGGCCGGTGATTGAACCCGGTTCACCTTGGTGGGAGGAAAGACTGCTTACTACTCAGCCACTGCGGCCCCTGAAACAGGCAGTTTGCCATTTTGTAGAAGCTAAAAGACTTTCATAAGAGTTGATGACTTACCTAAACCACAGTTCTAGTTTGTCTGTTACTATTCCTGTTATAGTGCGAAGTTGTAAGACTTCTGTATACACAATGTATACATTTTCTGTGACAAGTTTGTCACCATAAATGTTCATATTTGTGTGAGGGGCAGAGTTTTATGTGCTAGGTTTAGTCAAATTTCTAGTAGAAAACATTTTACTTATATTTGCAGTGCTGCAAATAGAACAAGCCAGTTACTTTGTCACAATGAAAGTTGAGTGTGTAGGTAATTTGCAATGGAATATCATGATGAAAGGGAGTGAAATGTCTTTAAGGGCATTTGGTAGCAAAGTTAGGGGACAAAATTTTCCTTCTGTTAACCACTATGAAAGAGTTGGTGAAAATTACTTTAATAAAAAGTTGTTTCCCATCATCTCTAACAAGATAAGTGAAACTTAGTTTCACTTATCTCTAACAAGATAAGTGAAACTTAGTTTCACTAAAGTTGGGTTAGAGGCTGGTAAAGGGTGCCGAAGGTTACTTGGCCACTTTTGAAAGCCCTGCAGAGGATAATTTTCATAGTCTTTCTACTATATACAAGATTAACATTGACATTTCACAAATAAAGTGGGGGTAACCAATGGCAAAGTAGTAATGGTAAAATTTTTGGGAAAGCAACTGTGTTAATATGCATATTCATGCTTCTTGTGTATAAAAAATTGTGGACTATAGTAGCCATAAATTTATATAATGCACTCGGTAAAATGTTTGTCACAGAACTATTTTTCTTTGCTGCCAGTTTTAACTGGGAGACGGCAGGCCAATGGTGTAACATTTAGTTATGAATAGATCCCTCCCCTCACTCCAATGGTATTCCAATGGTATTCCAATAATGTCCCTCCCACCAAGGTAAATTGGGTTAGATTCCTGGTGCGTCACTACCTGATTTCTGCACGTGGGAATAATTCAGGAAATTGCTGCTGCTCAGCTGGGTTTTTAGATCTCCCATGTCGTCTGCCCTTGCATTCCAGTACTGCTGCATTTCCACTTAGTTCTACCCTCATTGCCTCAAGTGTTGAGATCAGCCAGATCTTTGCACTCAACTTGGTCACAAAACTGTGAACAGGCTTTAAGGCGGTCTCCTAGTGAGGGGTTGTGTGAAAGGCAACAATTGAAGGGCTATGGTAAACTCCAAACTATTCGGTCTCCTGTAACTTGGCAAGATTTTGACAGTTCCACAAAGTAGCACCAAATGTTTACTGTTAGTGTATGTATCATTTCGCAATCAGCTGGTGTGTCAAGTGGAGGCTGTATATTTTATCAACATACGGTCAGCTGATCCACTTGCCATTGTATTGTAATGCTAAACAAATTTTAGGGTATTTTATGCTGACCTCTATCTAAAAAAAAATGTGCAAGTTATAAAAGTAAAAATATAAAACCTTTAAAGAATTATATATATATGTGCCAACTCTTTTAATTTGTCAGACAGCGAATTTGGGTTAACATTTGATACGGTAGTTGTAGTCATCACACTTTGGAAATCATAGCTAATTTTACTGGAACTAAAAGTAATTAGGGAAACTTGATTCACAATGCGCTTTCATTCGCCAACAACTCATTATTGCAAAGCAGTAATTCTGTTCTGATACCAAATAGTTAGTTGGAATATGTGGCATGAAATAACTTAAGAATTGCTTACAAACTATTCATGTACATTCCATTTTCTTAGTTTTATTAATATAATATAGCAACACTGAAACAATGAAATAGGTTTGCAGGAGAACATGGCATGTAATTGGACGTAGACTAAAGATTACCGGCCCAGTAGAAATTATTACTAATCAAAATCTCTGTACACAAAATATAAGTTGCTTTAAAAATTATGCAGAGCTCGCGAAAAAATAAAACTATTGGTATCCGTGTGTAAATTTGCTATTTTACGCACTAAAGCTTTTTTTTTTTTGTGGCTGGTAATGCTTCGGGAAAGATCGGACAGATGGTGTGCATGGCATGGCGAGTTGCTCAACAGATTGCAGCATGTTGGCCTGCCTCTTGATCCAGTCCTTTAAAAGATTACTTTTCTTCAATTACTGGCTCAAAATGACAAGAATTTGAAATATATTCAGTCAATATACCAAGCAGTATTTCTGTATGCTTTTGAAGTTGCGTTTCATTTGGATACGGATAGTTTTATTGTGCATTTCATTTTGAACACCTGTACATTACTATTTTATCACCAAGTTTAGTTTGTAACTCCAACAATCGCTGTTTTGAGACTACATAAAATAAAATGTATTAATTAATCTAGGAGCTCTTTATTGTGCATTTTCTGCTTGTCTGATGTGAGTCAGCAGTGCATTTATAATAGCCAGCGTAATATTAATTTTTGTTCGTTCGTGAATCAGTTGACACAGGATTTTGTAAATGGCACTTTGTTTCGTATAAGTCTAATTGCTACTCAGATTGTCGTAATCTTGCAAAGTTAAGAGACTGGCAATATGTAGAGGTATCGCCTGTATGCTAAAGGTGGTAAATTGGCATGCAGTCCTTCTGTTACTTCCCTTAAAGTGGTAACTGTATAATTATATATGAAGACATACTGTAGCAGTCAAATGTGTGAATCTGTTGTAGTTTTGCATGTATCTGACTTGTGTATTCTGAGACCGCAGTCTGAAAAAGCTGAGCTGTTTCTGGCAAGTTAAAGGGCATGAAAATACTGTAATGTTTTAAATGTGCACTATGTATTGAAAGTAACCTTCAGGAACCTATTGAGGTGCACTTAGTTAGGTCAAAACTTGTTTTACAAAACATCCTGCAACAAATATAAAGTGCCAGNGTAGGTGACCACCTTAACAGCTTGTAATAAGATGGTATGGTTGCAGACTGGGCCGGAGGATGACCACCTGGTCTTGGGGCACCTGCTCTCGTTGGGCAACCTCCTTCACTTCCTGAATGTCAGTGACGTCGGCAGAGTCAACCCTCGTGCCTTTAGGCAGTTCCTAGAACTGCAGGACGGCCAGAATNTGGTCTTGGGGCACCTGCTCTCGTTGGGCAACCTGCTTCACTTCCTGTATGTCAGTGACGTGGGCAGGGTCAACCCTCGTGCCTTTAGGCAGTTCCTAGAACTGCAGGACGGCAAGACTGTGTGGACAACAGTGTGCAGCCCCCTGGATGCCCGGGCTGCCTGGGCCAGTATCTTGGAGGCAGCTTTTGGGTGAGTTCACATGCCGGTGGCTCTCATACCTTGTTAGTGAAAGGTGTAAAACAGAACTAGAAATTTTTGATTACAGCAATTTTGTGAAGTGATTTTTGGGAACTGTCAAATCCAGAAAAAAATGTAACTCTAAACAAACATGAAACACATCTCCGGGGGAATGTTTTTTTTTTTATTCCCATCCTCCACAAATTTTATTTGGGGTAACTCTTATCAGCCAGTTACTTTGTACCTCCTATCTTGTTAAATTTTTAATGAAAGCTTGACTATTCAATCAAATTATCAGTAGTTATAATAAATAAAAGTATGAACTATGAAATATATGTACAGATGGGAAGCAGTTTGATAATTATCAAGGNGCCAACTTACGGGGTTAACTGCTGCAGGATGAGCTGGGGTTGGCTGTCACTTAAGCCCGTGGTGCATGTGGAGGTGCTGAAGGTAATGCTGGCCTGGTCTGCATGCGAACTGGGGTGTTAACTCATGTGGCAGTTAGTGGTTGTGAGGTGGCAAGTCTTGGGAGGGGTAGGTGGCAGAGGCAAGACTGCAGTGATTTGCTGTGGCACACTCCACACAAGCTCACTGCGGTCCTGGTTCATAGCACTATACATTACCCTCTTTCTAGTAGCCTCTTCTCGTTTCCAAGTGTACACCCTGGCAGCACTCTGCCCTTCCCTTAATTGGTCCCCAATGAAGGCTGGCCACCTCATCTAGCCCAGTCCTGTGATATGGCATAAGGGCATAGTGTAGACAGGATGAAAGTGGTGGTCCAGTACATAGGTAAGACCTTAAGGAATCAAGAAGTGGAGGGGATGACGGTGAGGTAGGTCAAATTGCTGGCCTCAAGACAAACTTTGCTTGGCGGGTGGGAAGTCACCGGCAGACCCAAGGTACGGACTAGGTGGCAACAGTAGGTTTTAGTGTCTGCTAAAGTGTTACGCAGGAAGTTGCCATAGATCCACGTATCACTCAGAGCTCACTTTTGGTGTAGACTGCGGACTTTCTGCAGGTGGGTAACAGGATGGGAAGTTGCCAGCGGAGCTAAAAACCCACAGAACTGGCAATAGAATGAGAACCTTCACTAAAAGGAGATAAGAGGTTCCGACCAGAGTTATTGGGTTTCAGGGATTCAGCATGTATCTGATCCTGAAGAGTATAGGTGGAAATAGGTCTGAAACAGGAAATGGCAGGAACTAGGTGCAGAAAGAAAGTGTATGGAAAGGATAACCAAATCAGCTTAGTTTATGCCAGTTTATTGTTGAAGCAATAAATATACATAAGCCAGACTAAGGCCTTAAAGGCCGACCTAGGATGCCAACAAAGGTGCAGTCCCTAGTCATGGTAATAATCCCAAGTAAGTTAATACGCAGACTCTTACTGACTGAATGTGCGGTGTGCTGTGGAAACGGCTGTCTGGCTTGTCCGAAGACATGCTGGTTTACGGCAAGTTAATACTACTGACAGGCAGAGGTTCGTCTGGAGCAAGATGCTAGCAGTTTCAGTGCATCCGGGCAGTGACGTTCTGAGAGCGAACAATGCTAGTCTGCTTAAGAGGACCGCTGGTCCTATAATACTCGGGCCGTAGGGCCAGTACGGGAGTAGCAGCGTGGAAGAGGAGACATGCGAAGCAAAGGCAGCCGGGATGGCGGCTAGTTTCCCCTTAACTGCTGAGGGGAAGGCAGGCCCTC
>NQII01002066.1:137535-171462 GCA_002778355.1 Clitarchus hookeri
TAAAATATTTACTCATGCCTCTCCTCTATCCTTCACATCAACTTTCCTATGCTCAAACCTGCATTCATAAAAACAGTAGCATCAATGACTGCCAGAGTTACACATTTTTCCCTATCTTGTGACAATATAAGGTTTATTGTATTTACTGTAAGTCTTTTGGATAAATTTTATTTCGACTTTGCCTTGGATTTAGTTTGAGTTGAGTCTGGAGCACTGTTAATTTTGGAACTGCCAGTCTGCATTGGAACCTCGTGAGAAGAACTTCTGCATTAGGGCCCTCGTCAAAAATTGAGCAAATGTGGTGCTAGGTAGTTTCTGTAGTCAAATGTGCCATTTTCATTGCATTATGTGAATCTTGAATCTTTCCTGTAATTTATTACTTAGTTGGGATTCCACACAGTTGCCATGGAGTGCGGGTAAGGGGCAGTGTAACCCTTGCATGCCCCTGACAATCACATCTGCAGCAGCCTCTATTGATTTGCAGCCGCAGACAACTGAAGTTATCAAGCAAACTCCTATTCTTGTAAGAATCTCTCTTCCATTGCTTGCTACCACTAGCAAAGGCATATGCTAGTGGTAGCATGAGCATTTGAGTTACTTAAGTGTTTAGAGGCTGTGCTTGCTAAGCTGAGAACCTCCTCTGACTTAAAACTATGGTACCATGCTTACCGTTGGTAGACTGCTTCAGTAGGGTAGGCAGCTGTAATTTGAACATGGTTTATTAGTTAGGTTTCTGCTGGGGTCAGAATGGACAGATTTTGTTACCGAAAGTAGTAATACTAAAATTGGTAGCTACCTACTGGATAATGTCTAATAAAGGGTGGCAGTGTTTATTCGGAATAAAGAGTTTAATCACGTTATTGGAGAGGGGTTATCCCTACAACTTGCAATTATCTGTAGTCTAAATTAACCTTACATCCACAAGGGACACTTCTTGGTAAGGAAAAGGGAACTGGACAAAACGTCTTATCGCAAGAAGAAAATACTGCAGCTGGCTATTGTGTCTCAAGGGAATCCTAATCACAATGTTGTGCCCAGTACCGTGGCTGTTCTATTAGTTTAGTTTTGACCTGGGTCCTTCGGCGACTGCAAGCACAGTGCCCAGAAGCCTACACGAAGTCAAACCGGTTAATTCCAAGCCACTGTCGCCACCCCTAAAAATCCAGCATGCCACTGATTCACTGCTGGGTGTGGGAATTTCAGGGTTGGTGTAACTGGGATGCACACAGCATACCCATCTACATCCACTTGTATGTTCTATTGTGATTGTATGTTCTATTGTGATTCTTCACTGGGTGCAGATGTTAGGGGTACTGAAAAGTGCCTACCTGATCCTGATCTTCCACTTCCACACTTGTAAACTTCTTTCTTCATTGCCGCTGATAAACCCCTGTAGCACAACCCTACCCTCCACCTGTACTAGTAATTCTCTCCAAGAGGGAGAAAAGAAGGGTAAAGGTGCTGTAGGATGATAAAACCAGTGTCAATGCCGCAAGGACCTCCAGTTTGGGTGGTGGATACAAAATGGAGGGAGCTTGCCCAGCTCGCATGGTAGCAAGGCAATGAACCCCCTGAATATAGACCCAGGCTCTTCCAACCAACCAGACCCTAGGTGCCACATGTGGGCCACACTTGAATGAATGAACAAAAACACCAGGATGTAGAAAGTCTAAATGGCCGAATGAGATCATATCCAGAGGGAATGCAGGAACAAGTCTTCTGTAGACAGCCATTTAGAGAAGACGGTTCTCCCTGTTGGATATTAAGTTTAAAAAAAAAACAAATACTCCTTTATATCCATTTTTATACCAAACGAGAAAAAAAATTAAAGGTCTTCAAATGTTTTCCATAGAGTTAATCNTAAAAAAAAACATACTCCTTTATATCCATTTTTATACCAAACGAGAAAAAAAATTAAAGGTCTTCAAATGTTTTCCATAGAGTTAATCTTTTTATAAAATTACAATGTTAATTTCACACACACACACCCCTCAGACGCCAGACCTTGTAATCTTTGGATAGGGCCAGAGGTCCCTAGCAATTAATAACCATGGTAACTGACCCAAGCTTGAGACCAAGAACGGCCGCTATACTAGTGTAATGACAAGGTGTTGGTAGTCTGTGCCAAAAGAGTTGACTTGACACTGCCCAAAGCCACACCTGGGCAGTAGTTGACTTTTACTACTAGTCTAGGTTGATTGGTTCATATTACTACAGGTACACAAAGCCTACAGTTAAATCAGCTGTGACAACGCACATCAAAAATTACTTTGGGACAGATAAAAACTTAAATTAGTCTCAAAGTGTTGCTCTAAAGTATATTCATAGCATGTTTGTAAATTAACTTAGAGAATTGTGTGGTGGTTTGTGCAGGACTTTGGAGAAATGGACTGCAGGTGTGCTGGTGACATTGGGAGACTTGTTGGCAATGTTGCCAGCTGAGAAGTTGGACAGAGTGCCCCGTAGTAGCTGGCAGGCAGCGGCAGACTCGCTGGTGGTGAAGACGAGGTACCACATTAAACTGCAGTGGCCAGGAGAGCTGAAGCCCCTAATGTTATACAGAGTAAGTGGTGTTATACTTAGTAATGAATTTCGCACAAGAATTTTAAAGCACTTGTTTCCTGTGCTTTATTATTTGAATGCTTCATTCCAGAGTCTTAGTAATGAAATACCCTGATGTTGCATTTTGTTGACATGGACTGTTGTAATCTGCAGTATTCTAAAGTTTTAAAAAAACTCCTGTTAATGTTTAGAATAACTGAACCTGGTGCTTTGGTAGCTATAGAAGAGCTTAATCTTTGTATAAAAAATTTGGCATGTTGTCAGCATTTGTAGGTTTAACATTGACAATTCAGCAATACTAGATTCAGCAATAACTTACAAATGCTTATGTTCCTTTCTCAACAGCAAATTAAAGTTCTATCTGTTATAAACACAAAGGTACTAAACTTGGCAAATTGTTTACATAAGAAAATATCGCTTCACTAGAACTTTGCATATTTTACAAATTTTATTAAAATTTATTACAGTTAGCAAATAGTAACACTTTGGTAGTTTACTCTTGCCCAGCATTAGTTACTAGGACTGGTGATTTATTTTGATAACTTTGGTGTGTTGTCATTGATGTCAATGGTTTCATGATTAGTCAGAAATGTTATCAACCACATCCACCAGTATTACGCATTCATTGATGCATTTATGGATTTTTTTAGATGTAAAAGTTCTACCTAAACTTTTCTCTTTTACATTCACTATGGTTTATGACTTTAGATTGTTCACTACTTTAGTGACTATTGCAGGTTTCCAGGTACCTTTATCCCACAGCACATAATTTCCTTGCTTAAAGCCTGCGTGGAACCTATCCCCTCTAATAGTAATACTCGTTAGTTTGTTTGGCCTTTTGAATTGCTTAATTATGTTTTTAATTCAAATTGACTTAACTATGGGTAAGGGTGATATTTTTGAGTAATTTAGCCAGCAGCATTCATGCTTTATTTTAACAATGCAGCTCTGATATCAATACCTGCTTTTATGGTTTTCTTAAAATCATTTTTAAAATACCTACTGTTTTTCTGCCTAATAATTAGATTTAAGGCAATAAGGACTAGTCTGTACTAGGGATGTATAACTCTATTCCACTATACCTGCGATTCTTGAAGAATTGTATAATTGAGAATCTGAAGTCCAGTAATTGAAGATATATAAACCAATTAAAACACATACATAACCTATTACCTCTCAAACAGTTTAAAGTTTCTTGATTTATGCCAGTAATTGAATCACTCTTGAAAATTATTTTGTGCATGAAAATGAGAAGGTAAATCTGAAAATAAAACTGTACTGGCAGTGTTAAAATTTACCATTTAGTATATTAGTATTTAGTAGCTTGTTTGGTTGTGATTTGGTTAAGAGTTAGTAGTTTTGTATTTTAGCAAGTTTCTTTACATTCTAAAAACTAGGAGTGCGGGATCCCGAACTTCGGGAAAAATCTCTGGAATCCATAACAATTTTTTTATTAGGTGGGAAATTTTTTCCAGATATTTTCGGGGAAAATTTATGTTCGTCTGTAGGTTGTGCCAACTAAAATAAGTTAGGTTTTGTGCGAGAAGCTTTGAATAGACTTTTTACGTACAGGATTATGATTTGATGAATTAAATTTTTCCTAAAAAATTCAGATTCTTATGCTTGTTCAGATTTCAAAGATTGTTATATAAGAAAAAAATTTCAAGTTTTATATTATGTAACGTTAACACTATGCAACCAGTTTTAGTTAATTTTAGCAATAAATACAAACTCGCACTATTAGGAAGTTACGGTAAAACGTGCGCACTGAATATGTCTTGTATGCAAGAGAAGTCTATAAGTTGGAAGAAACGATATAGGTAAAAGTAAGGGATTGCAAAGTATTTAAGTAGTGTGATATCCCAATAAACTGTAATTATAGGTTGCTCAATAAAATGAGTTCTTCTGAAATTGTTTGAAAAAATGTCACTGACCCTACCTGCATATATTTTGACAAGCATACTGTGAGGCATGTACCTAGTGAAGTCTGCAAGAACAGAGGGGAAAGTAGTTAAATGTTTTAATGTTGAATTTTTGTGTACACCTTTTGAATACTGAAATACTTTTCTGCTTAGTTTTTTTTGGTAAAAATAAGTGAAAGAATTGGCATATTGTAAACTTAACTTTTCTAAAAAAAAATTTCTCTACTAATGCAAGACAGTGAAGAGGGCCGTGGTTGCATTGATTTTACACATTGTGGAATAATAGTCTGCACAAGTAAATATTAAGCAGGAGTTAAGTGCTAAATGTACTGTGAACAACTCTCAAACATTCTTGTCAAATTCAGCCTTTGGGTAGAGCTCATTATGAGAGCTACAGTTTTGTAATTATACTGACTCTTGGGCAGGTCTGTGGGAAGCTGACTGACAAGGAGTACCCAGATGCAGTGGAGGGATTGGCTCGCCGCTACCTACTTGCAACACAGTTCTTGCTGCAGACTGTGCGGCCGGCAAAGCAGCTGCTACGGTACAAAGCTTCTAGTAGCTCTGTGGAGTCTGAGCTGGAACTAGCACCTCTCGGCAACCTGCTTCTCCCTCGCAAAGTGATGGACCAAAGTGGAAATATCAAAGGTTAATTTTCTTAAAGTTGCAAGTTTGTACCCTGATACTTGAAAAAGTCTTAAATTTTAATTGACTTTAAAAAATCTTGTCCCAACCAGAGGAAAATTTGCAGACTTTTCCTGCTAGAAGCGAGATAAATTTTATTAACTTCAGATTAAGTGATTTAAGTTAAAAAGATATTTACATGTATGCGGTAGATTATCTTAAAATAGCTTTTCTTGCATGCACAGATCGTGAAAATAACAGAACTTCGAGCGAAAGAAACTTTTCCTCAAACACCTTGGCAGCGGCAGTACCTGCTGAGCAGTCGGATTTTTCTGCAGTTTGGAGATCAAAGAGAGATTCTGGAAAGACTGAAGGTATGTGTTGATTATGGTTAAAGCATTACATTTTCCTTGCAGATGTGCAGAAGAGCGGGGAGCAGCAGCTTTGTCAGGTAGGGACATACCCTTTAAAAAAGGTGGGTGCCCTGCTAGCCTCTGGTGGGGCAGTGTCTCGAGCATTACCAGTTTCCTCAGTGTTATGTTAACTTTAAGCACCTGAGTATCAATGCACCATGTTTGGCTTTGAGTTAAGGTAATATTTGCAGACATTTGTCACCCCAGCCTGGAGAAGTGATATTGGAGAGTGTGCGTGTGGATTTATANTAGTTAAATGTTTTAATGTTGAATTTTTGTGTACACCTTTTGAATACTGAAATACTTTTCTGCTTAGTTTTTTTTGGTAAAAATAAGTGAAAGAATTGGCATATTGTAAACTTAACTTTTCTAAAAAAAATTTCTCTACTAATGCACGACAGTGAAGAGGCCCGTGGTTGCATTGATTTTACACATTGTGGAATAATACAGTCTGCACAAGTAAATATTAAGCAGGAGTTAAGTGCTCAATGTACTGTGAACAGCTCTCTCAAACATTCTTGTCAAATTCAGCCTTTGGGTAGAGCTCATTATGCGAGCTACAGTTTTGTAATTATACTGACTCTTGGGCAGGTCTGTGGGAAGCTGACTGACAAGGAGTACCCAGATGCAGTGGAGGGATTGGCTCGCCGCTACCTACTTGCAACACAGTTCTTGCTGCAAACTGTGCGGTACAAAGCTTCTAGTAGTTCTGTGGNCTCGGCAACCTGCTTCTCCCTCGCAAAGTGATGGACCAAAGTGGAAATATCAAAGGTTAATTTTCTTAAAGTTGCGAGTTTGTACCCTGATACTTGAAAAAGTCTTAAATTTTAATTGACTTTAAAAATCTTGTCCCAACTAGAGGAAAATTTGCAGACTTTTCCTGCTAGGAGAAGTGAGATAAATTTTAACTTCAGATTAAGTGTTTTAAGTTAAACAGATATTTACATGTATGTGGTAGATTATCTTAAAATAACTTTTCTTGCATGCACAGATCGTGAAAATAACAGAACTTCGAGCGAAAGAAACTTGTCCTCAAACACCTTGGCAGCGGCAGTACCTGCTGAGCAGTCTGATTTTTCTGCAGTTTGGAGATCAAAGAGAGATTCTGGAAAGACTGAAGGTATGTGTTGATTATGGTTAAAGCATTACATTTTCCTTGCAGATGTGCAGAAGAGTGGGGAGCAGCAGCTTTGTCAGGTAGGGACATACCCCTTAGAAAGGTGGGTGCCCTGCTAGCCTCTGGTGGGGCAGTGTCTCGAGCATTACCAGTTTCCTCAGTGTTGTGTTAACTTTAAGCACCTGAGTATCAATGCACAATGTTTGGCTTTGGGTTAAGGTAATATTTGCAGACATTTGTCACCCCAGCCTGGAGAAGTGATATTGGAGAGTGTGCGTGTGGATTTATANGTTAAGGTAATATTTGCAGACATTTGTCACCCCAGCCTGGAGAAGTGATATTGGAGAGTGTGCGTGTGGATTTATAGTGGCAGTTCTGTTGGGCTGAGGCAAAACTGTTTGACAACTGTTGCACAAGTAGTGTGACAAGGGTGAAATTGGAGATATGCTCTAACTCTAGGTTTTACTTCAGTGCCTGCGAGGCAGTAAGTTGACAAAGGTGGCAGTGCTGCTGGCTCACTTACGGTGGGAAGGTTTGCAAGGACAAACTTGCTTCTGTGCGGATTGTCGACTATTCTGTCAGAACACCCATGAGTTGCACTAAGTTTGCAACAAAAGTACTTTGCTGTTTGGAACAGTGGAAAGCTTCTATCTAGGGTTAAGACTGATGGCCAAGAAGGTTGCATTACTGCCAGTACCCATCCACAGTGATGAGGTAGAATGTCTGAAAATAAGCTGATGTCTGAAGACTACGTATGCTTCAGTCCACCTCGAGAAGTGATGAGCCTGATAACCAGCTGCTCATCGACCAATCCAGCGTTGCGGCAACGTCTCGTTCAGGTATCCGCAAACAGCTAGGTGCCAATGGGGTGACACCATAAGGAAATATCAAACTGTCCCATTCACATTCATGTGTTGAATGAGAGCTTGCTACCTCCTCACCACCTCAGAGTGTTAAGATTGCCATCCAAATCATAACATTAAAGTTGTAAGTTGTTTAATTTTTTGATATTATAGACCTTCAAAGTCACCCTGCATTTCTGTGTAAATGGGCAAGTGCCTAGTTGAATTAGTAAGTTTAAATACAAAAGATGTTTTGCTGTAAACTGAATGGAAATTACTTTAAAATAAAGGGCTCAGAATTTCCATGTGATATCTACAGATTTCTGTTTACTAAATTCTTGGGATTGTAAAAAAATTTCTCTAGCTAGGTTTTAATTTTTTGAAGTGGAGTTCGTTTCTACCTTAATTTATTCACAATGTAACCTTACAACTCATTAAGATTAAATTCTCTGCTGCCCAAAAGTGTAAGATTAAAATTCATTAAACTAATTTAATATATTTGGGTTTACCTTCAATATTTTGACTAGGGTAGTTCTTTTAAATGATTTCAAAACATTAGTAATCAGCAAGAGGGTACAATTCAATTAAAAAGGCAAGAGGGGATGTGAAATTATCTTGTTGATGGTGCTGAAATTTGAAGTGAAAACTTAATTATTTGTAGCTTATTAACATGTTCAAAGGAGAGTTAAAGTTGATAGAATGTGAGTGCTTAGCAAAATTATAAGTAAAATTACTGTTACTGTTTATGTAAATTTTCTGTGTATTGGAGTGATTTAAATCTTCTCAAATTACAGAAAAGCAGCAGTACGGGGATGTCCTGCGCAGCGTAGAGACTGCCAGCCAAGGAAGTGTGGAAGCAGATGTGCCAAGTGCCACGTCTCCTACAAAACGTTTCTCAGAGGTGTATGCTGCATCAACAAAGGTGAGTACTTTGCATCATGGCATTCCTATGAATNTGCAGATGTGCCAAGTGCCACGTCTTCTCCTACAAAACGTTTCTCAGAGGTGTATGCTGCATCAACAAAGGTGAGTACTTTGCATCATGGCATTCCTATGAATCTTTTTTCCTAAGGTTTGCATCTCAATGAGAATATTCTACCAACATACGGTGCATCCATAAACTAAACTAGAAAGTTTCTAAGGACACCAAGATATCTAGAAACAAGGGTGTTATGAAAATGTTGCCCTCAACCTCTGTACATTAAAATTTGCAATGAAGTCATTCTTCGATCTTATCTAATACAAAAATTATACGTTGTAAATTAAATATATTTTATTTTGATAGCAGAAATCTTCTAAGGTGGGGGGAAGGGGAAATATCAGGTGTATACTAAACCTCTAATATTGCAGTGGCTTATTGAACGAAAGTGGGAGGATTTGCTACCGAAACATTTATGTATTTCAATATACCAGTCTTCTGAATAAACTGATACCCTGGAAGGGCATTTATGAAACCTGTCTGAAAAAATTTGTAAGAGTTCTAGAGACTCGTGTGGTGTAAAGATTTGAATTATTTATTACTGAAGATAGTCGAGAAACAACTGTGATGACCATATTTATTAATTTTCTCAAGATTAAAAGTAGTTATTATTCACATTAATTTTGACTTGGATCAAGGTTGAATTGCTGTGAAGTGTCACACTATAAAATGTAATGACGCAATATACTTAAATTTTCGGGACTTGGGTGTAGAATTCTTTCGTGTGTACGAAGCTCGGGAAAGTTTCATTATAATTTTAACGGGTTTTCAGTAAAGCCGTGTTGGCTCGTTTTCGTTTATCAGGAGTCCGGTTGTGTTTCATCATTTCAAACATCGTGGTTTTTTGGAACGAGTCAGCATTAATTAGATTAGTTCCTGCGGCGCCGTTTTGTTATACGAGAGGTTAGTTTATCTGAATGTTTAATGCGTCAACAAGTTTTTGTGGATGGCGAAGTTCGTTTTTGTTGATAGCACAGTTTTAGTTTCCTGCGATGCAGTTACGATGTCGGTAACGTGCGCAGCAGTATCGATGACAGGGTGAGCGTGGGACACAGCCAGTTCTCACGCTGCTGCGAGAGGAGTCGCAGTCGGAGAGCCGTCGGAGAGCAAGTCTTCTTGAGTCTGGTTAGAGCAGTCGTCAGAGTTACTTCACTTCACGTCGCCCGTGAGGGCAGTAGTCAGAAGTATGATAGCCTAGGCCACGTTCGGGCAGGACGGTAACCCCCACATCGGCAACTAGACTTTTATTTCATTTCTCAGCCGGTGTGGGAGGTAGCAGCAGTTATTAATTCTTCGGGCTAATATTCAAGAGACATTAATAAACGGTAAACCACTGTGGCGTTGTTCCGTATTTGAATGTTTATCTCTGAACGATTCGTACTCTGCATACTGGACATTCGTATGTGAACTGTTGTCATGCTGAACGTTAAATAAATAAATATATATATANAACGGTAAACCACTGGCGTTGTTCTGTATTTGAATGTTTATCTCTGAACGATTCGTACTCTGCATACTGGACATTCGTATGTGAACTGTTGTCATGCTGAACGTTAAATAAATAAATATATATATATATACTAACTTGGAACTTGAACTTTCTTTCATAATTAACTAACATCCAATGGTACTGAGTCTCGTGTATTCTACCTTGAGCAAGCCGTGGCAAGTAAACAGTCGGCAGTGTAAGCGGCGAAACGTTACAAGATGGCGCCTAACCTTTGAGGCTGCATTATTCTAAATATTATAAATATTTGTAACGAGCAGAGGCACGCATCATTACAATATGGCGCCCAACGGTGAGGCTGCATGTTTTTAAATAACGTAGTAACGAACGCACTATCCGCTTCATTACAATATGGCGCACAACTGTGAGGCAGAAATAATATTTTAAATATAGCTTAACTAGTTTCGGCACGCTTCATTACAAAACTGCTTGAATTTTTGTATGCACACAAATCATTGCACCATTGTAGTGGAGTGGATATTAACTTAATACTGTTGACAAATTAGATTTTTTAATTACTCTAGTCACATAAAATAAAATGCAAAAGTTTCTTCAAAACACGCGTAAAATATTTTTCTCACAGTTCTACTAGTACTGTATATGTTTTTAAGTGTTGTCAATTTTTACTATCATTTACTTTGAATGACATCTCAGGTCAGTATAAAAGGCATGGGTTGTAAACAGCCTTTCACGAAATAGCCAAAAATGTTACCAAATCAGTAAAGTCATTGCTGGTGTTAATTAGCCTGGACCCCCCTCCCTCCACAGCTGAAAATGTGAAGACGTGAACAAATGTTGGTGTGGCTTTACGTGGGCATAGATACCACTTTGCCTGGCTGCCAGTTTTGCAATCTGGCCTAGTTTAGCCGCCACCCACCACCACCCCCTCACGTGCAGCTGCCACAGAATGGGAATAAGTAGCGTCACCCCACTTGCCACTGATCCTCAGGATGTCTGCTGTGTTGCTATATATTTGCAGCCCCAGAAAATACCAATTCTTCAGCAATTGCCTAACCTCCTCTAAGCATAGTTCCTCCACTTCCAACTACTAGTAAAGTCTGTTGGGGAAGAGCAGCCTTAGCATTTGAGTTACCCTCTGTTCGGAGACTAACGTGCTCATATTTGGTGGGCGGCTAGACGTTGAACTTACTTTGCAGCATTGCCAAACAAAAGAATTTCATTACAGACACGACTGTAGGGCATTTTATAAAATGTGAGATTACATCTGCTAGTGCTTTTGTAAGAGAATTTCGATAACTTGCGCTAACTTAAATTATAAAAAGGAATAATCTTCCCTATTCGTGAACAAAGCTTTTGTGACTAAGAATTAATTTATCCTCCCTTATCAGATGTAAAAAAAAATCATCCTAGTTACTTCTCCCCAGCCTGTTGTATCATGAAAATTTTTTAGCTTTACATTTATCTTGATCCTTGTAATGCCAATTACAGTAAATTTTGGGTCCTTGAGAAAATTTTAGAAACTGGGCTTGAAATTTTTTAGTTAAAAAGTGGGAACCCAGGATATGCCTACTCTAAATGCTCAGACCAGAATGAAAAGGTTTGAGACAGGCGATTGCACCTCAAGGTGAGATCCCAGTCGCAACTTGACACCCGGTACTGTGACTGTTAGGTCTATCTTGGTTGGACCTGGGTCCTCAAGAAACAATCGAGCACGGTAGCTGGAAGTTGGCACTAGGTCATGGGTTAGTTCCAAGCTACTGTCGCCACCCCTAACACTCCAGCATGCCACTGTGATTTGCTGCTGGGTGCAGAGGTTTGGTATCAGCAAGATTCCTACCTGATCCTAGTCTTCCATTCAGGGAACTTTTAAAATTGTTGCAACAGATCTCTGCAGCACTCCCAAACTCTCAATCTCAAAATTCTCAATCTCAAAACTTTCTTCAAGCAAGGAAGGGTGAAGTCTGTTCAGGATGAGAAACCAGAACACTCTCCCAAAGGACTTAAAGCTCAGGTGGTGTATACAAAACTGGAAACTTACCTAGCTTGTATGGCAGCAGCGAGTAATGAACCCTCTCAATATCAGCCCGGGCTCTTAGCCACCCAGACCCCCAGGTGCCCACAGCATATGAGCCACACTTGAACACACAACCTTGGGCCATACAATACATTTAAAATTTGACATCTCAGATTTGCAGAGCTCTCTAAAGTGAAAAAATGTGGCAACTATTATAGGAAATGCTGTAGGGTCCCTACGGCAAATACTGAGAACTATATGATTGGGTCTAGCAGCGAAGGCGAAAAGACAGTGAACTTTCCCACAAGTTCCTGTGGTTATTAAATATTTTTTAACATAAAAATGTGGGAATGCTTTTTTTTTTTTGTTTTTTTAATTTATTCAGCAAGCCACTGTATTGTAAATGTTGTTGCACTCTACCATGTATATTCGTATGAACTTTATACAGGAAGAATGCCAAGCAAATATTAGTTAATTTCTAAACCACAGCTGTACACATTTCTTGGAGGCTGAAAATATCAGTCTTGGAGGCCAGCTAATCAGCGAAAGTGAAGATTGAAATGGAAGTGGCACTAAGCTAGAAGAGTAAATCAAAGGAGTTTTTGATACTTTGCAGTCGTGGCTAATTTCCCCAAGTCAGATAGCTTGAAGTTTTTGTAGAAAGGCTCTAATAATAAGCAAAATCCAAATTTAATTGCCTAGGTTTTAATAAATACAAATTTGTGCACTTTCCAGCTTAACCCATCCATCAGCACTCTAGCTCTGTTTGTTTTAAAGGGCATGTTTTTCTAAACTAGTTACTAACCTATTGCCACAGTTTACCATTAAATGGACAGTGTAAAAAGGCATTTTCCATGAAATTGTTTGCAGTTTGAGTAAATATTCTGACAAAAAGAATATTTTCCAGAAAAATTAAGAACCAATTATGGAAGCCAGTGTTTTTAACTTTATCATTTACTTAATTCTGAAGCAGAAAAATAACTCTGAAAATGATTAAAAATATTTGGAACTTCCTGCACAGTTTATCAGCAGAAAAATACTGTTATATGGGTGTGATTTAATATTTGGGCTTCCAGTGCATGTAATGGAAGTCTCACTGTTATGCACAGTACAGTGCACAGATGGTCACTGCACGCCTTGAGCATAGGCATGATGAGGCACTAGGCATGCATGTAGTTGCTCACACTGCTCCCTTGCTCCCGAGGCTTGAAAGTGCAGAACAGTTCCAGGTACTTAGAGCCTTAATATGTTCCAGGTGTCGTGTGATGCTGTACGAGCATCTGGACCGGTGGCTGGGCTTGGCCTAATAGCTACAGATGTGGAAAACATGAGCCTGGACGAACTAGAAGATTGCTTGGATGTTCTAGGATCTCTTGCCCTCCCCACAGTTGTCGTACAGCAAGTTTGGACTCAAATTAGGCACGTAAGTATCACTTCTACCCACCGTTTGTAATTAGCATTCTGCAGTTGACACGTGCATGAGCAGTGTTGTGTGTGTTTCTGTCGCAAAGATTGGTGTTGTATGATCCAGACACTGTCAATGTGTAAAAATGTAAAGTTTCAAGCAAAAGCAAAAAATTCTTTTTAAGACATTTAAATTTTGGCAGTGTTGAAATATGCAAAATGGAACTAGTGAAGCAAGTAGACATTCAGCTCGCATTGATGTGCGTACACCGTAAGATTCTCCGTTAATTTTCAGGCTGCGAAAAATTTTATCCGTAAATTTTGATTTTAGAAGTCGCCCTGGATTTAATAGATTTCTATACTTCAGTGAACTTGAGGCAAACCGGATCCTTCTGAACTGGTGCTGTAGTTTAGTTATAACCTTTGGGGTAGGACAACTATTAGTTAAATTTCAGTTCGTGGGTTGTGAAATCAATCTCAAATCTAAAAGTGAACTGCAGTCGGTCTTTACTGCACTCTTGCATATTTGTGCTAGAGTAAACTGGTTTCTAGACTTTCTGTGAAATCATTTGACGTTTTATGAAACTGCCATTGGAATTCTGCACTTTTGGATAGGAATATTAAAATTAATTTATTTAAGTACTGTATAATATGTCCCTTCAGAGCATGTGCTTACAATCTGTCTACAGGAGCTTTCAAAATAACATGGATTACTCATAACAAATGTATTTCATAGATAAACTTCCTATGTAGTTACTAAGGCCAAACTTCTATTGAAAATAAAATTAGCATATTTAATTACTGAACCTTTTGTGGTTTCTCTCAAAGTACTGAAATTACTTACCATCTTAATGTAATTATCAAGAACCTAACAAGAGTATGGAAGAGTAGTCTGCAGTTTATAAAAGTACTGCACAAATATTAAGTCTGTGTTGTCTACGTATTTGTTTTCGAGATATTGCAAATATTTTTGTCAGTGCTTCACGGTTCAGGTTGATATATTTAATTGTATGTGCAGTGACCTTGCTACAGATAGATTTGGTAGTTCTATTCTGAAGTTTGGGACATGTCAACGTTGGTTTGGTCTGTGCGTGTTGCAAATACTTTTCATTGCTATCAATATTTTATATTAAATGTTTGGAAGTTTTCATTGTATAAAGCAGTTCAGAATGGTTTTAGATATGTCTAAATAATTTTGTTCCTGTTTCGGTAATATTCACAAATTTCTGTAATTCCAGTAAACCTTATTTCATATTTCACATCAGTGTTTTGCGGTTCACTAAAGTATCTAGGCCCTACTCATTACATAGTTTAATATTTATTCTAAACAGAGGTTGAATCGGTACTGCATATACCAAAGTATAGGACCTTGAAAATAACTACCACCTCATTTTTACTTGGGTCGACAGGAAAAATGTATTTCTCCACATTGTTAGGCAATGTAGTTTAGCAGGATTTAATATTTGCACCTCAGGCTTGCTTAACTTTACACACAAGACACTGACTGATGAGGTACATGTGAAAAACTTAGTTTTAATTCCTAATATAAAATTTCTAAAATGTTTAAATGGTATAAATGTTAACAGAATATTTTTGGTCTCCCATTAAACTGGTGCATAGTCTTTCCTTCATCAACTTTCCTCTTTGTGGCAACACAATTGTGATGTAGTGATAGGCAAAGGTGTGCTACATGTTCCTATGTATCGGAAGTTTCATACCTAAAATGGTAACTCATATTAGACTTGCATTCATGTTTAAAACTCGCTAAAGGATGAAATATAAAATGTAAACTACCATTTGAATGAGAACTTTTTTAAATGTTGCTATTTGTCCCAATACTGACATTTTTATGAATATAAAACTTAAAATGTGTTCTCCTGTGGACTTAAGCAGATAGTGCTCTTGGAAATTTAGCATAATCAAATTCTTTGCAGTTAATAAATATAGTAAACCTCAAATTAATTGGAAGTCTCACTTTATTGTACCTCTATACTTTTCCTAATTATACAGCAATCTTGTAATGTTCCAAAGATGTTAGCAGGTGGCTAGTGTTTTAATGAAATGCAGGTCTTGCCAAGACTTTGATGCACTTGTTACTACCAGGCAAAAACTGACCTGAAAATTTTTAGTATGTGAAAATATGGTCCTCAGTGTTTTGGAAGTAAAATTGGAATGAAGCATTGTTTGGGTAAATATGTATATTTTATACTACAAACTTCTTGAAAATTAGGGTAGCTATTAACAGCACAAGTTTTCTAATGTACAAATTTGTAGTAAACTTGTAGTTGATCCCTCAAAGTGACGTAAATTTTACTCTTGAACAAGAATACAAAAACAGAAGTTTCTACCACTGCCATCTAGGGAAAATTAAACCACTCTAAGATTAGAAATATTGTGGAAATATTTGTAATATGAAAGGAGTATTTTTATTTTATCTCCAATATCTTTGCTCAGTTTTTGTGGTTAGGCTCCAAATATGTTGAACAGTGATATTAAATAGTAAAAAGCAGTGTCTGCAGTTAACTTTCAAGTCTTTTTTTTTTTTTTTTTTTTTGCTTCATTGGTACTGTATTTTATGAGAAACTGCCTTGTGCAAAATCACTAAGGGAGTTACCCAAAATACACTAAGTGTAAGAACAAAAATTTAAATATTAAGTTTGAGGTAAAGATGAGGTGATTCTGGGGGATGTAATGACTGAAAGGAATAGTGTGTTCTAATTAAAATTGTTACCTATCCATGAACAGCAAGTGTATGCGGTGGTGTAAAATTCTTTAACTCAAATGTCTGTGTATTAAGCAGTTTTAAATGTCTTTACAAAGTAAGACTGATCACACAAACTTGACCGAGACTGACAATTTTAATTACACGACAAAGGATGAAAGTATCTGATTAGAGTACATTTTTGGTTACATATTTTTTAGTGTTAATGGAAATATGTATTGATAAAAGCTAATGAATTATGTTACATTTAATTTAAATTGAAATTGTTTCAAAAACAGCAGATGCCCTAAAAACATTTTGCTATGAAATTTGACTAAATGGCAAATTTTGTTTACCATAAATGTGTTCTTAGTAAAGTGAACATTTTTGAGGCTCTAGTTGCTATTTTATCAGCCGTTTTTATCCTCCAACCACTTTTTAAAGTAAACATTGCCATGAATGTAATGGTGTATATATTTCACCGGACTAAAAAGTGAACGTCTAAGGCTACAATAAAATTGATATATATTCCAAATGAGACGGCTTCCAGAAGTGCTCACTTTACCATTGATAGCCTATAGCTATGGGTAAACATTGCTGTAGTTTCCTTCAGCCAAGCACAAAGTTTTGGTACGTAAAGTGACTAGGTTTTCGTACTACCTTCGAAAATGCTAGACGCAATGTAAATGTGTTTGTTCCAGTACAATTTACCTTTCCACCTTGCTGACCTGGGGAGTCTGGTTGCTGGAGTGTCTGTTAAGGACTTGGAAAAGATCAGCTTGGACCAAAAAGAGGCAGGTGCTCTGGACACACTAGCAGCACTTTCGAAGACTGTTACAGATGTCGAAGTGGTGAGTTGGCAGTTTTACCAGTGATACTAGTTTGAAAAAAACAAAGTATTTGAGCAAGTTCATTATTTTAGTTAACGTATATTGATAAATGTATCTAAATATACTGGTTAGTCTTTAAAACTTGGATAGAGGCTTGGAATCGGAAGAGTAATTTCACTTAATTAGTACAGTTACCCATATCACTTGCTTATAATTTACTACTTTGTACTGTTGACAACTAGAAATGGAGATAATTTAATTTTTGGCTGTATAACGACAAATTCTAGCAAATAAAATGTTATGGTATAATGTTTTTTTTTTTTTGAGTTTTTAGGAAAAATTTTTTAACAATTTCCAGGTTAAGAAAATAGTCCAGCTGTTCACCGATGCAAATTTCAAATCCCTGCATCCACAGCTTGGGGCAGAAACTATGTTAGCCCTAGGGAAGATAGCATGCAATCTTTCATTGATGTTCCTGCGCAAAATTGCAAACGGCAAAGAAGTATTCCATGCCTCGGCGGTGCTGGCAGAGATAGAAACCTGTGATTGGGTGGTCCTCAGAGAGCTTACCCAGCAGATGTCGCAGAGAATGGGATCAATTTCGAACTGGACTTCGAATGACATCAGGAGTCTCGGAGTGCTAGCTGCAGGTAAAGGCTATTTACTGTTAATTGACGACTTGTAGTAATTTGAAAAATGTCACTGCCTGTATCCATATGTATTTTAACAGGCTCACGGACTGGCATGCGCCCAGTAAAATTGATAACTAGGAAAAGTAGTTAAAGGTTTAAAATTTTAAATATATTGGTAAAAATTTGTGAAAATCTGAAATTTTTCTGTTAAAATGGACATGAATGTAAGCATTGGTAAATTTGTAAATCTTTTACTTAGTTTTCATTTACACAAATATATAAAATGAGATTCCCATGGCAATGTAAACTTTATAGTGAAAGAATATACAATGTGCATAACAGTTAATGTAAAGTGGGGCTTCCAAAGTGTAATTAAATTTGTTTGCTGGACAGTGGCATTATGGAAAAAATTAAATAGCTTGACGTGTGATGCTTACGGACCTTTATTTAAAAACTATTTCACCTCTTCACATGTAGTCATCCCAGGTGGGATTTGAACACTGAAAGACTCCCTATGATAGCCTACCAACATGCCCCTAGACGCGGGAAAACCCACTGACACTTCAGCATGGTTAGTTTCGCCTGTCAGATGTCACGCCAAACCTTCATGGGTGATGGAAGCCAGCCAAGCGGCCCAGCTAAGAACCTAAGCTCATGCTGCCGATGCAACCCCACGACCTATACCTGGTTTCGCAACGGATGGGGATGGCACCAGAGCGCACACCTACCTACCACCCCTGCACCACAGGGCCCATGGGCAGGTGGAATAAATGTCCATGCACCGCCGTAGAGAGGCAGTTTATTCTCTGCAGCTCGCTCTACCACCTCGTGTGCTGGAGCTCTAAAAAGTCTTTGCAGCCTGCCAGATGCTCTTAAAGACCTTCACCAGCAACCCCCGAAGAAGTCTTAACCCCTTGAACACCAAATACCCTTCTAGTAGTGCCACCAGAGTACCTTCTGGACAACAGCATCGNAAATACCCTTCTAGTAGTGCCACCAGAGTACCTTCTGGACAACAGCATCGAGTTAAGGAGGGTCAGTATCATAGCTACCTAGCTGCATCCTGATATTCGTAGTCTACTTCAGTTAGTCCTTGTTAGTTAAGTTAGTATGGGCAATCGTTTCTTTCCTCGCAGGAATAAACTTTTTCTAACAAACCTCAGAGTACTGATTTTAGTGCAACTGGCTTTTATCCCCCGTAGACGTCCGCCCACCAGGGAAAAGCAGATTGCGTCATTGCAGCCAAATTGCTGAACCTTGAGTAGCACTGCGGTCTCCCTTAACCGGGTGCATGTAAGTTGCAAACGCATCCATTAGAAGGCCACTCGTACTGTGCACCTGGTGTACAGTACGGTAGAGCCCCAACCACTAAAAACTCGATCCACAAGGTGGCTAGTAAACCAGCCCAGCCAATTCACTCCATCCACCGCACTATACTGTCACTGGAAGGAGTGAGGCTGGTTATGGAGGTCTGCCCACTTTTAGACCACACCCACGTCGTCGGACATCCATGGTAAACCCACCGCTCTAATCACCATGCTGAACTGTCTCCAGTCAGAGTAATAGGATACAACTGGGTGGCTTGTCCCTGGCTGGCTTTATACCTAGCTAGGGATCCTAGTCTCCTGCTCTTCCTTAGCGTGGCAGACCTCAGTTCCTACCTCTATCCTATGTCATACACCTATAGGAGTGGTGCGAAGTGTTAAGTTAGGAAAGCAGCTACTGCCTCAGAATCAAACTTTAGCTGGAACTCAGCCCCAAGTGTCCTCTGCAGCATAACTCCCCAGGAACGAGCTCAAGCCGCCCAACAACTGAAGAGGCCTCTCCTCCCAGTCCCCCACACTCAGTATTTCAGCCACCCTAAAAGACAGCCGGAAAGCCGCACCAAGTATTATACTTATGTCAGGTGCTCCACGTCCCACTGGGTATGGCGAACCTATGGTTCCAGCACCACTGGACCAGCAGCCCTCTGCAGGCTACCATCAGCCCCGCCAGCTGCAGCACAATCTCCGCCCAAGGACTGGACCGGCTCCAGCAGCAATAGCGGCAGTCGGGAGCTACCCTGGGCCACGCCCAATGCAGGTAAACAAGTGGCTGTGCAAACCCTTAGTCTGCGGAGGGCTTAACTGTCCTTTGTACCGAGTGCTGTGCCGTCAAGTCGCGCGCTAGAGCTTTTACACCGGCCAGGGTTTTGCGAGCAGCCCAGTCAGATTGCCTGTGTGTCAGACACACATCCTTGCCCAACTTTGACAGTTACCAGACATCACGCGTCAAGCTTATGTACATATCTTGTTGGGCCCTAAATAGTTAACTTTCTATAATACATATTCTGTGTTGGTAGCCATTTCCTCAAAATTGCTTTTTAAACAAAACAATGGGAAAAATGGTTGTACGAAATTGTTCCAGGAATTCCTGCAGACAGTTGGTCCACACTGAAGCAGACTGCAATGGACAACCCTCTGTTGGGACTTCAACCATCTGCTGTAAAATGCATGGATACAGAAACGCTGAAGGTACAGAGCCTTAAGATTTTAAGGGTCACAAATTGTACTTAAGACTTTGTGGTATTAACTAACCTGTCACTGTCTCAGGGCCTTTGTGTGGTGGACATATGGTCAGACCACCTTATCAGTACAGTTAAGTGAAATGACAAGGCCAGTTGCCCACACTTGCATATTTGACAGTGGCGGAGTTCTCAGGAGTAAGTGTAACATTCTGCCAGTGTGGCTGATGGGCTGGAGTGATAAGGTATTACACATGTGGTTACACNTCTCAGGAGTAAGTGTAACATTCTGCCAGTGTGGCTGATGGGCTGGAGTGATAAGGTATTACACATGTGGTTACACTCCTGTAAATGTAATGTTGTCAGGGCTGCACTGTTTGCCCATAGCTGATGGTGGTGTACTACTTAAGAGCAAAAAATTTCCCTTGCCAGATTTATTGATCTAAGATGCAAAGAGGTAAAGTTTAAATTAAAACATTAAACGGAAAAATTTCCCTTCATGGGAAAAATAATCAAATTGCAAATTTTGAAGGGTGTTCCTTGGAAATAGTCGTGCATGATCTCTGCGGACCAGGATAAACCTAGATAGAAAACCTCCCTGTATTCGGCTGGTCCTGCAAGTTCAGCATGTGGCAGCCGAAGCACTGTGGATGTACCAGGGAATTGCCTTAACAGTGGTGAGGGCACAGTTGGAGGCTAATGGAAAAGGTTTCAGAATACTTTAGATTACGAACGAAAANACAGTTGGAGGCTAATGGAAAAGGTTTCAGAATACTTTAGATTACGAACGAAAATTACTATTACTGTGGAGTGGTGAAGATGGAAGCTCACTGAATGCATATTCATCCTCACAGCCACTGTTTAAGATAGATGTGGCAACAGAGACTGTCAGGGTTAGTGTTGTGTGTACCTGTCAGGAAGACAAGCGATCCTTGTTTATTTGCATAAAACATTTCCAAAATAAGTTATTGTGGGGTTAAATTACACCTTCAAATAAGCCTCTGAACCTCTGAAGTGTTTCACTTTTCCACAGATTACATCAAATGGCGCTAGTGTACTTGGTTATTGCTGGGTAATTTCTGTTAACCACATTTCTACTCTGAACAGCATTGTTCTCTCCCCTCCACATTTTAGTTTGTCATAACTCTAAATATTTAGAGTTCAAAATGTTGTCTGTTTTAAATTGATTTATCTACTAATTAGTGTTTAATGGATTAAATATAGTGTGTATACTGATATGCAAGCAGTTGCCTATTGGATACTTTATTGATAATNATTAGTGTTTAATGGATTAAATATAGTGTGTATACTGATATGCAAGCAGTTGCCTATTGGATACTTTATTGATAATAACCTAAAAATGGTTTTGTGCTAAGATAAATCCTCCACTGCTGTATCCAACCTTAGGCCAGGTCAGTATAGTGAAGTCTTTCCACCATTATTCCTGCTTGATTCTTGATCTTTCTCTCCTGTATTTCTGCCATTCTGTTCCTCCCTCAACATTGATTTTCCCTAGGGTGATTTTTCCATGCATGCATATATAAAGGTTAAATTATTTCAGGCAGCCTCTAATTCTTCTGTACTGCATTTTNGGGTGATTTTTCCATGCATGCATATATAAAGGTTAAATTATTTCAGGCAGCCTCTAATTCTTCTGTACTGCATTTTTTCACCCCAAAACGAACTCTTGCTTTTACTTGTGCATTATCCTAAACTTGTGAAAATAAAGTTAAACAAGTGTTGCCTGAAAATTTAGCCAGACTAAATTTAGAAAATAAAGAGGGTACAGTATTTTCAATAAATTTGCAATATTTTCCTGTGTAATGTTCTTTGAATGACAAATGGGATCAGGGTGATGAATTCAATTAGAATTAGTTTAATTACTACTACTTCAAACATACCATTGTATAGCCAAGGAAAAGGAAGATTGTATGTTTTGGCATAATGTCTACCAGTAGTCAAGATAAATATGTATACTTCAAACTAATTCCACAAGCAATTATCAAAAGTTCCACGAAACTAAATGAAACTAAATAAAACTTAAGACAAACAAACAAAATGTATACAAATCTAAAAATGTCTAAATTCAAAACAAAAATGAACAGAAGTTAAGACAAATTTGTAAGCCCCCAAAACATGGCAACATCAGGACAGCAAAAGTGAAAGAGTAGGGATGTTTTGGGAACTGGCTTGAGTTTTCAGGTAAATTGAAGGAAGTAAAAATGTTGAAGGCCCTGTCCATAATCCCCTTGGCTTAAGTAACATTACTTACAAAGCATAACAAGCAAAATAATCAGTCAATCAGTGTTAACATGAATGAAAAAAAAACCCTTGTCTAACCCATTATAAAGAGCAAGCAGATAGGAAATAATTTTTCAAGCACAAGAATTTTCATATAGGTAAGTTGGCAATAGCAGTTTTATGAAGTTTAGCATTGTCATTGGCTGGTGTTAAACCTTGGCAGAAGGTACTGAGACTACCATCTTTAACACAGTCACTTGAATAATGCCAAGTAAATCTTGCCAAATGCTAATTGTGAACACTGCAATCTCAAATGCAGGTTTTTATATTATGCTATGCATGTTGTGGGCACTGATTGCTGAAAATTTTATAGTTTGACTGAATGAAAGTGACATTTATGGTATTTGCCTGTAGTCATACGTACTTAATGACTATGAATATTACTGTCTGCAGTTCATAATGAATGTAAATAAATTTTCTTCCCAGGCATTCAGCATAGAGCAGTTGGAATCGTTTACCCCCATGGCTGTGGCAGCGATATCATCCATGCAGTTGGCAGAACTGAGCGACTCGCAGAGGTCCACGCTGACAAAAACTAAGGCCATGGAGCTAAGAAGCCTAGAGAAGCACTAACTTGTTCCTAGATGTCCGAGCAGACGCTGTGATTGCCTTAAAACAGCGTTGCTCATGCTAACTGCCACAATAGTAATGGTATAGACACTGCACATCAAGACATTCATGATCTCTCTCGTCTGACAAATTAGTTCCTTCCTGCAACGTAGCATAGTTATTTATTTTCTGAGCACATACAAATGGTTGTCAGTATTTTATCAGTATTATGCTTTACACAAATTAATTAGGAGCTGATCTGCCAAACAGAACATATACTTGTATATATATATGTAAATAGGGGGCCAAATTAAAACTCTGGATAATGTATAAATGTGTGTATAGTAGTTAATTTATTAGAACAGTTATCTTTGTGTTTCAAAGATGTCTGAAACTGAGAATGTAAATATGTATATTTATATATAAACTATCACTGTAATTTGTAATACATTGTTATTCTTGTAAAATATATTTTTTATGAAGAGCAATTGTTTATTTTTTTAATAGGGCTTCTAACTCCTCCACAAATGGATGGGATGCCTGCCCAAAAGTGATAATCACACACAATGTACAATAAAACCTCCTATAATGAATATTCCTCGCAACAAAATATTCTGTATGAAGTATAAATTTGGTTCTNGAAGAGCAATTGTTTATTTTTTTAATAGGGCTTCTAACTCCTCCACAAATGGATGGGATGCCTGCCCAAAAGTGATATTCACACACAATGTACAATAAAACCTCCTATAATGAATATTCCTCGCAACAAAATATTCTGTATGAAGTATAAATTTGGTTCTGCCAGTCCATAAGCCAGTACTATGATTGAAAGTTTACCAAGAGTAAAAGGATCATGGAAGCTGGCTACACCTAGAGTGCTTTTAAAGTAGACCTAATATCATTTCTAGTAATGTTAGTGATGAAAGTTTGTAAATGTCTGGCCAGCGAGATCACATGATGTAGAGCTATGCATCGTGCTAAAGCTAATCACAATAGGGACCATCTTGTTTCTTTTGTTTTCATAGATTTATTTCTGAAAAGTCTGATAGTTTTTAATTATGTAACAAACTGTCTCTCACATTTTACACGTTTAACCCTTTTAAAGTAAGGGTGCAACTTGTATGAAAATCCCTCCTCGAAGTGAAGAGAAATATTAAAGTTTAATAAGATGAGAGAAATGGGCAAATAATTAAAATATTTAGACTTATTCAAAGTATATAAATGCACAGAAAAATTTCAAAACTAAAATGGGCAAAAGACTATTGTGAAACTAACTATAGTCATCTTGGCTGAACTGCAAAACGAAACGCTGAATTATAAAAGTAACACACCATGCAAATGGCCTAAGCAGTACTCTCTAGCATTGGTGACATAACATACGAATTCCAATCTTGGAATGACTTGGGCATTCTTCAGAGCTGCCCATTTCACAACTAGACTGTTGCGATCATACCAGATAAAATCTTCCATTGAATCTAGTCTACACTGTATCCCAGTCTCAACTCTTCTGCACCAGTTAGTTTGGAATCAACTTCAAGCACCTGTGATCCAGAGCAGATATGAGATAGTGAAGGTTGCTTAATTTTCGCACCTGGAGTCAGTTAGACTTTCCAGTCTGCCATCCACTTGAAATAAAATCTGCGCAAGTGATTTTTAAAAAGTTTGTTTATACATACATCCAAGGGTTGTAATATTTTTCAAACTTCTAAATGAGAATAAGAGGTGTGGTCTTTATACCAGGCAGTTAAATTGGTTCCACTAGATGGCCCCTAAAACTGTCAAATGCTAACAATGAGTTTTCTGCAGTAATGTGTGCAGCTGCCTCATCCATACACTTGTGAACCAATGAGGAAAATGTTCACCCTTTGGTAATGAATTCCTTTTAAAATGACTCGGGTTGGAAGTTTCCTACCATTGGCAGTGATGCAGCATAACTATGTTCTATTCACTGTAGTTTAGTTAACTGTGGTTCTTACTGCTACGGGCTTCACACCCTCTGTATCAACCATGGAATTTCATGGCATATCAAAAATATAGGTGTCCGGTCTGAATTTCCTAACTGTCCCAAACGTGCAACTGTTCTATATGCCCGTTTCAGACTATTCCAAAAATTTTCTATTTTACATAACTTTTTTGCCAGTCTGCCACCTTTCCAACCAGCCTAGTGACTATGAAAATTCTACCAACAATGCCTTTTAACAGGGCAAATTTCTTCAAAAATCTAACATGACAACATGATGGGACATCATAATTTAGCCGTAGTCTTCATGGGCTGCAGTGGGAGAGGCAGCTAGGTCTCGTGGCTGCCAGTGTCGAGTGGGCCTTTGTGTGGCAACGGCCCTCTCGTGGCTGCCAGTGTCGAGTGGGCCTTTGTGTGGCAACGGCATGTCCTTCCAAGTCACGTATTCCTAAGTCTGGCCGGCGCACGGCCAGACTGCAGTCTCTTCAGTACACCGCTTACTGTGCTAGCGTGAAGTGTTGCACTGGAGTTGTGAAACCCCTAGAATTCAGACATCAAGCAGACTTTGTATTTGACCTGTGCAGGTCAGAATTTAAAACTTAGTTAAAATTTTATCGTGCACAAATTATAGGACCTTGTGTGGGGAGGTGAACCCTTCATTTGTAGCAGTCTAAAAGCTCAGATACGTAGCGGCAAGCCGTGAAGAGCAGCAGCTCCTGGACTTAAAGGCTAGGTAAGGTGTAACGTGGCAGCCTCACAGTTAGGCGCCATATTTGTAATCATACCTACGTCGTGGAAGTCATATTTGTATAGTTGTTAACGGCGTGTTAAGGCCGCCATGTTTGTAGCATTCTACGTCTGGGTATGAAGCATGGAAGTTGCCACTCGGCTAGCTCAGTAGTAGCAACGAACGTTTTAAAAAGGAGGCGCCAATTAAATACCAAATGTAGTGGAGTTCTGGTTGATTATTCTTTACTTATTTCTTAAAGATGCCACAGTTCACTTTGTGTTTAGATATGCAGAGTACGAACAGGGTTCACTTCAGAGAGCAGTGCCACAGTCATTGCCGATTATTAATTTCTCAAACTTTCCTTGCAAGAAGAAAAACAAGGCAAACTTGAACTTGCTAGATTTCTTAGCTGGTGTGGGAGGTCACTGCCTCTGTAATTTCTTCTTGCGATGAAAGTTTTCAAGACTTGGATAATGATTCGACTACTGTGGTGCTGCTCTCTGCTTGTTTGACTGAAGCTGTTTGTGACTCTGCATATCTGACGATTGTATGTGGACTTACATTGCAATTATAAATAAAAGTACAGAGTAAAATAAACAAATTGGACTTTATTTTTATTTTGAAGTTTCATGTTTCTACTGATTGAGCTAACTAAGCTATAACTTCAAACGTTGACCCAGACGGTGCAATTTTACAGCGTTTTGGTTTGCATAATGCTTTCCTTCAGCTTATCTTTTAATTTTTGCCAGTTTTGAAAAAGTTTTTCATTCACTAACATTCTCGACCAGCAAATCACTGTTTGGGAGGTGCTGTGAAACTACTTGCTTTATTCATTTCTCAAAATTGCTAATCGCCATAAAGTACTTTAGAGAAGACTATACAGCAACAAATAAACAAATTTAACACCTGCTCACAGCAGCAGAGCTGAACAGAACCTAAAGTATTGGTAATCCATACACAATGCAGTGCTCTCTATTAGTGCTACGGATGGCAATATTACTTTGTTGCACAGTCAGTGCGAAAACTTTGACCTTGGCATGTCTGAAAGTGGTACAAAATATATATTTTTTTTTTTCCTGAAGTTTTGGTTCTTAAATCATTGTAATGTAAGTACTGCATGCAAGTTTCCCAGAAATGGACTGAAAAACAATGTTTTATTTTAACGTTCTTAAATATTTAAGCATCTTTAAATCAAGACATTTAATTAGGTTCATCACTTGTGTAAAAAATTTTGAATGAGAATGTTGACAGCCAAATTTGATATATTTAGTAGGCCTACTTCATGAAACCATTTCTCTACAGATCAGTTTAAATTATACAGCAGTTTGTATGCTCCTAGAAATCCTAGACAGAAAAATCTAATTTTCAAGGCCTTGAAACTGCTAAAGTTTCGTTTTAGTCCTTTAATTTATTTTGAGCTCAAAGATGGAACAGATGTTGCTTTTAAATAAGTGCTGGCTGCACAAGATCATCATTCCGTCAAATTTACACCAAACTTTTCAGAACTTCCAATAAATGTGACCGGTTATACAGAATCCTGTAGTGTTGTCATTGTTCACGGACTAGGGAAAAAAAGTCTTGCAGGTTACAAACATTAAACAAAGGTGAAGATCAATGTAATTATTTAGGTATTTAGGGGATCACTAGACATCCCACCCACAATGGCATTCAAAATTTCAAGCTTAGTTGAAGGGAAGGGGGAAAAACTTTGCTACTGGTAGAGTGATGCTTCGTGAAGACTTAAGCAGCTGTGCACAATGCTATCTGGGATGGGGAATGTCTAAAAGTCTGCTTCCAACAAAGTGGTGGCAGATTGGGGTCTTGCAATGTAGAAGACTGCAACCTGGTGCTTGTGCAAGTCTCTTTAGTCTGTTTGCACCGCACCTGTAACGGATGTAGATAATACTACTTATGCCATAGAGACCAAAAATATTGGTGAATCGGCTGCAGCAGTCTTGAGTCAATTAGTTGGAACTGACATTGTGTTGTGTTCTGGAAGGATCTATTGTGCTCCCAAGGTTAGAAAATAAGTTTGTTTGACAAATCACTGGGGTCTACAGACAGGGCACAGGTCTGGCATTCAGGACAACTTTGGCACGTCTCCTACTAGAATAGGCATAGCACCATTACCACACCCTTCCATCTTATTAGTACATATCCAAGGCAGACGGCTGACCATTAAATTTTCAACCCGGGGATGAACTGAAGCGCGAAGGACCAAGGGAAAGTCCCGTTTATGGCTTTGGGGAGAAACTTCAGCCATGCAAGAGAAATAGTAGTTAGGCACGCACGATGAAGGAAACTGGGTGCCCCCGACCAGAATTAGTGCAGACCACAGATCGGAAATGAGTACCGTAGGAATCCCCGCGAGACCCTCTCGTGTGCTCCAACCAGGGTTGAGGAAGGGCAAGCCACTGAGAGAAAATCGGGCACAAACGCCAGAGTTACACATGGGAACTCCCCAATTCTCTCATGAGAAATCGCTGACAAAAGGAGCTTCAATATAGTGGCGAACGAGTTAAAATCACGAGGCAGCCGAGACGGGGTGGTTCCGTAGCATCGCCAGAAGGCGGAGCAGTGAGATCCCCGCGCCGAAAGTGATGTAGGAGTCAGTCGAGTCAAGCAGTCAAACCGAGGCTGGGGTTCGGACCCCGGCAGAACCAGTCAATGCGAGTCAGTTGTTCATCAGCCAAGACGCAAGAAGTCAGAAGCGCGAGCAGGATTGTAGCGGACGTCGACGCAGGTTAGGAGACGCGATAAGGTGTCCGATGGGAACAGCCAGCCGAGGTTTTAGACACCATAAGTCCCGGAAAAAAACCAACCGCGGACTTCCGAAAAGTGACTCCGAGCTGACCCAGCTCCACCAACCAACGAAGACAACTCACCAGAACCTGCAGTCACAGTTCCGTAAAAACGTCATTCCAGCAACCTCCTCCCCAACCCCACCCCACCAACGCATAGCACTCCGCCAACCCGCCCTACANCGTGTCATTATTTATTAATGGTTACATTTTGCAGCATACTTTTAAGCAGAATATAATCTTGTAAAAATTATATACTGCACTTGAATAAGCAAGTATTATTTGTGGGGAATGGTTTGTTGTGTGATCAGTAAACTTATATTTATTTCTGTTATATATAACTAAAAGGAAATGTTTACTGGTAGCTATTAGACTTCGAAACTATTCGTATGTTATTTGAAAATTTTACAATTCAATTCAAAAATACTCGAACATCAAAATCTACTATTCGCACACCCCTAATTTTACTTTCAACTTGTGACCTTTTGTGCATGCAATGGCATTCACAAAACACAGGATGTCCAGGAAGCGAGTGTATAACACTGCTTGAAAAGACGTTACACAGTAATTTTCAATTATAATGCTAATTTTCTACAGCAATAATTCATCTCGTCATCATCAGTTGTCATAGTGAGGTTTAACTATATGCAGTGTGTTTTGTATTGGAATACAAGGTGTCAAGTGCCATACTACAGCTGGCCACCCTGGTACTTCTTATTCATTGCTGTTAACTCACTCCGAGGGGCAACCTCCTACCAGAAGCAATCTTGTTGGCTATTGGTTCCCTTCCCACTTGATATCTGCAGATGGCTCATGTTCACGTGTTTGATGATGGTCAAGCTACAAGTTCTGTATGTTAACATACCCACCACCGAAACGCACCTTGCAGCATACCACTCAGAAAATTATGGAATCAGGCTTTCATATAAAAAAAAAATGGAAGGTTAGCTTGGCAATACTGCTGAAAGCAACTACAGTTTGGCCACCAAAAACTAAAACTCGTGCAGTAAGTGCATTTATAATTTGAAATTATTTTACAGAAAAAAAATTACTAAAGCTTTAGTGAGCAACTGCAGACTTGAATTTACATTAAAGTTTAATTTATGATCAGTAGTGTATAAAATTGCTCATATATAAAAATGTTTTATTTATAAATGAATACAACATAAACAAACTTATAAATTAATACAATTAAAAAAAATAATAATTTTAATTACTATTGTAGAGGTAGACAGTTTCACCAGACTAACATTCACAATGCATGCTCATATTTCTAATAATTGCAACTACTAGACTGCCTATAAACCATTTTCCTCCACCCCAGCACACTTATCCAACAAAGACTTGCATGTGGCAATGTTCACTGGCCAATCTCAACGCAGATGAAGTAACTACCTGATGCACAGCATCTGGCCATACAACATATGGAAGCTGGCTATGGTAGCCAGGCACTGAGTGCTGTACTTGTTTATAATATATATATACACACACACACACACACAAGCACATATGTATTCATATCAGTGTTTAATTTAAGCGGTATTGCATCACAATTTGCACTGCCAAATCCTTACAATGCGGCGCAAATTAGATTTTGTATCGTGAAGTGCGATGATGTAGCGACTGTTCAACGCGTGACGCTGAAGGTTGGTGCATTGTTTTAATGGAACAGAGTTAACTAATCCCGCGCATACCACCAAACGTAGATATACGCAGGAACTGAACTGTCATTCTCATCTTATAAACCAGTACCTTTCCCACAGCCACACTGGTTTGTCGGGCGCCGAGCAAAGGGACGACAAAAAAAAAAAAGTAATGTTATCAGCACTCCTCATTAGTCACGTCCGACCAGCTGACGACTGCGGAGGGTGAAACAGTAAACACCACCACTTGAAAGTGGCATAAGTGATGCAGTTTGGACTTGTCAAGCGAGTCCATTTTTAAATTAACCTGTTTCGAGTAGTGCTGAAGCGCGGTAATTATTTTCAGTATTCATGTTCAGGCCGTTGTTTGAAAAGGACCAAATATGTAACTCAATGCTGCAAAGTTCACTGAAAAACGATTTTTTACTTTGAAGTTACTGTTTACACCGCTGCATGTCTCTGCTGGTAGACCTATGCAGGAGGGTGGATGAGGAAATGGGAAGGAGGGAATAGTCGAGTGAGTGGAAAGTAGTTTTTCGACTTGGTTTCCACTCGGGCGGGTCGGGTCACTGGTTGTAAGAGTAAGACTTCTTTATTGTGGCACATAGGCCGACCCTTCACGATTTTTTCTGGTGTTGAGCGCAAGCAACTGTGCTTCCATCTGTTGGCCAGCGCACGCGGCTCGCTTCGGAAGTCACGCCCCCATGAAATGACTTAGTGTTTCGTGTGTAAAATACAAATATACAAACAAATTTCAATAAATTTATATTTTCCGTGAGCTCTATATATTCTGTAACGTAACATTTTTCCGTATGCAGCAATTCTGCTTGCTAATAATTTTGATTCAGTGTCTAATCACCGAGCCTTTCTGACGGCTATAGTAACAAAGCAAAAAGAAATGTTATTTATTTAATAAAACCACACAGCGCTTTGCGATAGAACCATTTTCATGGCAAATAATATGTATGTTAATGTAATATATTGTCTCATACAGGGCACTCAGTAATGTATTTAATTTATAAATAGCCTCGTTGCATGTACAAAATGTAAACTACCCCATCTCGTCTGTTTGATGAGCTGACGCTACTTTCAATCACAGAGTATTTTATTTTTTTGAATGAAAATGTGTTGTCTGGCAATTTCCCGGAATTCCTAATACTTCAAAGTTTCACATATAAGCTGCAACGTCCAAACTGCTACTTCATAAGAACCACAATTAACATATTATTAAAGCCAGGCAAGAAAGTTGCAATTTTCAAACAAAATTTTTAAGTAAATAAACTACTATGGATCTTAATCAACTTACGTCTGTTGCAACAATAAATTTTTTTTACAGCAAAATCAATTATTTTCTCATTATCTATGGGTGAGCAGCTTGGCAACATGTTTTGATGTAGGTAGGCAGGCAGGCTTAACGTCTCATCGATGTCTGCCATTACAGACGAAACCTGTTTTGACAGTCAGATGGAAACCACATGGCAGCAGGATACATGGCATTTTTGTTTCCTGGTTACTACTTCTACACGATTTGTATATAATATAATAAAAAAAGGAGACTGTGTGTTAACTAGTGACTTAAGAGACTGAATATTAAACTTTCGGAGACAATTCTGTTTTTCCAAGCTACATTATTGTATAAAAATGTTAATGCAGTTATAGTTTTCAGAGGAATTATTGAAGTTGTCTTTAGAATGTTTTATTGCAACATCACATTTCATACACTAGAATGTACCCACCCAGAAAAAAAAAAACAGAAATATGCATGAGATGTAACACCAAGAACTTGATTTGTTGTTTTTCTTAGGATTAAAGAATAAAATTAAAATAATTTTATTTCACTTAAATTCTTTAGGTTGGTTTTGACTGTGAAAACAGCTACACAATCTGCCTCTTATGCTATGCATTCAAAATTTTGTAAATTAAACACTGATAAACATACATACACACACACATACATATACATATGTGTACATACGTATATATACACATACATGCATACGGATACATACATATACATTAGTGACGGGCCGGTTCCACAATTTTCCTGTTACGGTTCTCGGTTCTGTTACCGATTCTTGTACTTGCCGACACTAGATTTGCACATTCACTGCTCAAACTCGTTTAAGGACTTTCAGAACAAGTGAGCAACGAACTTATTAATTTTGTCTAAAGATTCCCGCCAAAACTGAGTGTCTCACTTTTTTTATTTTTTTTTTTGTAACACTGGGGGTAAACAAAGTATATTCAATACAACGTGTTTGTGTTGCGTGTTAACATGTTTTTTGAGCTTAGAAGTGCTTTTCGAAATGCCTCACGAGATTTGTGCGCCACAGTGATCGCAAATCGCATATTTGACATCTTTATGTGAACCTTGAAATTATTCCACACCTCTGACATGTTTAAAATTTATCACAGTTCCTAACTAAAATTATTCCATGCTGAAAAAAAAAAATTGAAACACGTGCTTGTGATGGCGCTACACAGTTAGGCAATAGCTCAAAGCATAGCACAGTGTTGTCAAGATGAAAATTTATACAGTGGAACCCTCTTATAAGGTTCTTCAGGGGTCCGCAAGAAAGTGACACTATAAGCAGGAAAACACTATAAGAGGGAAACCCAAAAATTCAAGAATCTGGANTCAAGGATGAATTAATTTTCACTACATAAATATTAACTGAGCATGTGCGAAGGTCGTTTTTTAAATGCGAAGCGAAGTCGAAGTGAAGCTTGCATCATGCGAAGGAATTTCAAAGAACAATCGAAGCTGAAGGATTAAAAAACATATATAGTAGGCTACAGTTTACAAGTATATTCAACTTTTTGTACCGTTACTGCCAAAATAATGTATGCCTACTAGACGCTGAGCAATGAAATAAAACATATCCTAATCTTACTGCTGAAAAACTGAAATATCAAAATCTGTAAAAGTAATCATTATACATTTAGATACCTACAAACTTTTTAAAAACTATCATACTCCATATATCCAGTCCTTTTTGGCACCACCACAGCACAGTGATGTCAATGGATGCCTATCAATATTTGGCCTCTTCCCTTTCCTCCTTCAAGGACCCTTGTCAATGTCAGGCTAGATAGTAAACTTGCTAGATGGTGGTNTTGGCCTCTTCCCTTTCCTCCTTCAAGGACCCTTGTCAATGTCAGGCTAGATAGTAAACTTGCTAGATGGTGGTGACATTAGGGCCTGAGGGCAAGAGAGTTGAGCCACTTTCACTGCTTACGAGGAAAGTGTGCAGTTCTTCCAAAAAGACGTATCAGCTGTGAGACGTATGTCAGCCCAACTCCTGCACCATGTGATAAATGCGTTAACTGTTATGACATGACTGCACATGTCAAAATTAGAAAGGCAAAGAAACGTCAATTTTTCGAGACAGAAAATCTACACTGTATTTGTGTTATGTTATGGTCAGTCACCCTCCTTAAACATCCTTCCACTGGTATGGTCCATACGGTATAAGAAGGCCGTTTTCTGACAGGTCTCCGAAATTCAGAACCACCAACTCCGTAGCAGTGAAACAAATTTTACTATCATTGCTACAACATTGTATCACCTGACTGGTCGCTTCGATGTGTATATTGTAGTGTTGGCACCGTACGAAAGAAAATAGTTCATAACAATAAAATTATTAATTTAAATTTAAACGTAAAGTTGTATACTTTTTTTTCACTAAAAGCAATTATTTGGTTTTTATAAACTGTATTCAGAATGTATGCCGATCATCTACGAAATATAAAAACATGTTAATTTTACGTTCTAAGATGTGTGCATACACGGCTTGGTGAAGACATTCGATCTCAGCGACGCCATCGTGCCTTTGCACATGCTTTTGCCGTAGTCTTGAGATCTTGGCAATTTGTCGTATTGTTTTTGGTGGTTTAGAGTTGTATACTTTATTTCAGATAATTCTAATATA
>NQII01002066.1:177104-201825 GCA_002778355.1 Clitarchus hookeri
TATAATTAGTGATTTATATTTTTGACATGTAACATAACTTTACTAATTAATAATTTTAATACATTTTTTTTGTAGTTAGTAAATTTTAAATTAATTATTTATATTTTTGCCCTTTAACATAACAATTAACCTGTTATTTATGTACACATTACTATTACTACAATTGCAGCTACGTATTTCTGAATAGCAAGTTTGCCTAGAACATCCCATGACTAGGGGATCAGCTGATAATGACAGCATGAAAATAAACAACATCCTTGCCATGTGGCCGATCAGCTGATGGCGGAAGGATACGTAGTCAGATGTAAACACTGGCGCTACTTTCGCCGAACTGTCAGAAAACGGCCTTCTTATACCTTACGGACTATATGTGTCACACATAACATCTTGTTCCCCTAACAAAAGAGAGAAAGAGACAAAGGAAAGCGTGGGGCTGTAAACACATTCACTCTCCCCCCTTGCTGGCGGGCCGACCCTCCTCAATGTCAAACTGGTAGATTATCTCTGCAAGGTGGAGCTTGGGATAAAAACTACAAACTTTGTTTGAACAACAGTGTAAGTTGAGCATCTTTTCCATTGGGGTTTTACTTTTGCTTTCCCAGTCCCAGCAAGCTTCCTTCCAGGGGAAAATTTTCAAAAGGCCCACAGATGAAATCGAAGGATTCGCCTTCGAAAATGCGAAGCTTCCCACACCCCTAATATTAAACTCGTAAAAAGATAAACAATCGGTATGATTCCATAGATGAATGCATGCAAGTATTACTGAATCAGAAACAGTTTGCATTATATGCGGGAAAACGAAAACATTATTTCCGGGAATGTTTGTTATTGTTCTTATGGAGAAACATTTGGGACCAGAAAACTCCTGCATTATAGGCGGGAAAACCCTTTAAACGGGAACCTTATAAGCGGGTTCTACTGTACTACCCGTCAAAGCCAGTTTTTTGATTACACAAAAATATTGTTCTGAGCCAGTTGGAGTATGTAACATTTTATTCACAACTCTTTTAACAATAAAAATAACTTTGCTTTTAATACAAGGATCTTTTATTTTTCTGTGGTAACATGTTTCAAAAAGTCATTCGCTGCAGAGACAACGTTTTATCCAAGATTTTAACAGCTTTAGTTTTAATTTTTAAAATATATTTAGCATGTGGGAATGAAAATGTCTCGGTGCTAAAATATTATTTTCTTAACGTAAAAAATTTCTTCCTTGGGGAAACGTAAACACAGGTAACATCGCAGATGTCAGGTGTATGCACAGTATTGCTATCTGGTTTACCGTTAATTTTAGCTCACTCTACATTCTTTTCTGCGTAACAGGGTACTATTTTGCTCAGGATACATCTCTCTATTAAAGTTATTTATATATAATCAAAGACTCCAAAAATGTCTCGTTTCCTTGCGGCAAATGTAAACACGGGCAGTATTGCTGCTTTGGTATCAGGCATATGTGAAGTGTTCCTGTCTGTTTTTTCAGTGATTTTAACTTGCTCAGAAGTATTTTGCATAACGGGATTATCACCTTACTTACAATACACTATCCTAATATACAAACTTACGTTTCATCAATAAAAATGCTTAATTTTTCCATCAGAGATATAAAAACGACTTCATGCACCCAGTTAGCAAAATATCCTGTTTGTATGCAATTTTCATGTTTAGCTGGGGAGGGGGAAAAACACGGGTCATAATTTGGCCAGTTCGGTTCATACAGACAACTCGGTCGTAAGGACAAATTTCGGGGAACCGTGAGTGTCTGTAAAACAGAGGTGTGACTATGTACAGTCGACTCTCGTTGTACTGAAAACGCATGTACCAATAAACCGTAGTCACAGTTAATTTTAAGTGGTCCCGGCCAAACTTCTATATAAATAATGATAAAGCTAACCGCTTGTATTGTTTATCGGATGTTGCGTCAATCTAAGTATATTTCGGTTCCGTCACCTAAGATTTCCCGCAATGATCGTTTTTAAGCTGGTTGTTTATGCAAACGTCTAGTAGTCACCATTTATCACAGCTCTGCGGCATGTTGTCTGTCTTCTCAAAACGTCTGCGGCATGGTGCAACGTGCGAGTCTGGCTTGCTACCTTCTCTTACAGCCTAACAAGAGGGGAAGTGGTTATCTAGCATCCTCTCTCTCTCTCTCAGCCACGCACCTTCCTTCCTCCCCTTACATGCCTGACGAGAGGGAAAGCTGTTGTCTAGCAAAAGGAAACCAGGTCCTTTCTCTCAGCCGCTTGCCTTCACACGCTGGTCGCAGAGCAAATAAAATGCAACTGGCGAACGTAGAAATTTTATCAAGATTATCCGCCGCTTAAAATAGTTGCACATATATCGAGCATTTCAAAGTAAATGGTTTCGCCTGAAAATGTTATGCAATACATTTTAACGAGGAATTATTATTTGCAAAAATGTTTTCATTTGTGAATGAAGGTTGATTTTTCCCGTAAAGTTGGTGTTACATCGTATCTGGCATAAAATCAACATGATTTTAAAATGTAATATTAATGATATGCCTAGAAGCATATACTTGACCTCCTCTTGTCGGCAAAAATTGTTTGAACATCGAGGGACTTGTAATACCAAGCGTAAAGTTCACTTTCGGTAACTTCCTGCGGGGAAATATGAGGATTTATATTAATTTATTTCAATAGACAAGCGTCTTTTGAAAAATCTGATAAAATGTAAGGGCCTATTCAACACCTTTGGTCGTCTAATAATGGGTAAGCACCGAACCCGAGTGCAGTGTAACTCACGACAGGGAAAAACTGAGTATGTGGTTTTGAATGATTAATTATTANTAATAATGGGTAAGCACCGAACCCGAGTGCAGTGTAACTCATGACAGGAAAAATCAGAGTACGTGGTTTTGAATGATTAATTATTAAAGACAGTGAAGAATAAATGATAATCGCCCTATTTATTCATTTCTGTCTCACAATAACAAGTTTTTTTGGCAGTGAAATATAATTAACTATGTACTTTAAAAGACAGACATTTGCCACGTGTGCAAGGTGTCAGCAACATGTAGTGGCGTGGAGGTATGGTTCCTCTCCACCTGCCGCTGTGAAAACACTCCCCAATCGATAATCTCGCGCTCTATCAGCTAATCGTGTGCGCGCAGGACATTCAAAATTTGGGTTGCATTCGGATTAGGTTGCAGTCATATTATTTTCATTTTCAGAGGGTTTGAATGTTTTAGGTCGGCTTGCATTTGGTGTTGGATTACAATCAATTATATATGGTATTTTGAAATGTTATATTCTTGATTTAAACAAGTTGAGGTGAAATGTTTTTTAATGTTATTATTTACAGTAATACTTTTTTTTAAATTCTTATTTTTATTGTGTTTATTAGCTGAACTTTATTTACAGATAATGTACAGCTCTCATTATGCTCAAAATACAGTCTAATAAAGTCCAAAGTTGAATTTTATTGATGTACGTCATAACCCTCATCTACTGAAATCCCGCATGTATGGAAATTTTTTGATAATCCCCTGAAAAACAGTAGATAGGGAGTCAACTGTACTACAAATTGTATGGCCTTAACAACTAAAAATAATTATTCAAATGATTTTTTTCAGGCCAAAAAATTTATAATACTTGATACCAATCTGCACCCTTGTTTTCCAAAAAAAAGTTGTGAAAAATATGTGGCTTAAAATCAAGTAAATACAGCATATATACCTGACTGCTCCTCCAGTCTTAATTTCTTAGCCATTCAGCCTAAATTATTAATTTTTCCATGTCTTTCCTTTTTTTTAATGAACCCATAATTGATTTTTTTAAGTCCAACACCAGGAATATTACTATAATAATTTCACAAATGCATTCAATCTTCATGACTTTCCTAGCTGCTTGCCCCTGTGGTGCAGTAAAGAGACAAACATGCACCAGACACTTAAGAGCCAGGCTGGACAAGGCTGAAGGTCTGGACGCAGGCCAGCAGCCAGGTGATTGGCAGACTCTTGATGTGCACCATATTGTACTTGAGGTGGGGCTCCCCGCGGCCCCCTGGCTGATACACCAGGTAGTGGGAGCACTTCTCTAGGGGTGACTCAGGCGCCGCATGGTACGGGACCATGCACTGCGATGGAGGGATGGCTTCTGGGTCAGGCTCCCGACCCAGCAACACGCCGTCCCCTGCCCCGACCAGGGCCACCAACTCCGGCTTGCTCAGCTGCAAGTCACCAACTGTGTACGGCCCGGGCTGGGGTACCAGGTGCACGTGACAGCCGTTGAACAGGTTTGGGCGCTGCACACATTCAAACACTTCATGTTGTTTTCCATGTTCAACGCGTCTGCCTAATGCAGAGCGAAAGGACACTGTTTCAAGGACTGCACCTAATGGTTAGTGCAGCAAATTTTGCCCATTGAAAGAGAACTCTGGGGTGGGATTTGTGGCACGGGGCAGAACTGAGAACCGTATGTTGCAGCTGAGAGTGGGGACAGGGCTGAAGAGTGAGGATGTTTCCCTTCCGTTACCCTCATTTGGTTCAGTCATCTCCAACAAGCCAGCAGGGTACAACGCATGCTGTCTCTGCCACTACATTCCAGGAGCTTCACATAATTGATGAGCCCTCAGCCTAACGGCTGCTGTCCTCGCAGCACATTTCCTCTACACTGATCTACACAGCCAACTGTCAATGACTAAATTTATTTCATATAATTTTGTATTCTGTACATTTCTAATGTTAAAGAGCTGATCTAAATAAATTTATACAACTACTAAAACTGACATAAGACTTTAAAAATCTGCGGCAATAGCGGTCTAGCACTGCTTTGTATTTCCCCTCACACTTTACTAAGGCAGAAGCAAAATTTTATATACACAATAATACAGTCGACTCCCTATCTACCGTTTTTCAGGGAACTGTCAAAAAATTTCCATACATGCTGGATTTCAGTATATGAGGGTTCTGAGATGTACATCAATAAAATACAACTTCTGACCTTATTAGAAAACATTTTGAGTATAATAAGAGCAGTACATTATCTATAAAAAAAAAGTTTAGCTAATAAACACAATAAAAATGGGAATATTTAAAAAAAGTATTACTGTAAATAATAACATTAAAAACATTTCACCTCAACTCGTTTAAATCAAGAATATATCATCTCAAAATACTGTATATAATTTATTGTAATCCACACCAAATGCAAGCCGACCTAAAACATTCNCAAGCGGTAAGCTTATTCATTTTTTATGTAGGAGTTTTACCGGGACCACTGAAAAGTAATTGTGGATACAATTTATCAGCACATGCATTTACAGTATGAGTGTCGACTGTAGCTACACGAGTCATGATACTAAATTAATACATTTTACAGCAGTGCCTATCACAGAAACAACTTGCCCATGAACATTAGCCAATTATTTGTTTTTTTTCGTTTCATCTTCTTTAAAATTTTATGCAAATTCTTAATACAGTTTTCTAAAGATAGTAAACAGATTATGTTACATATATACCGTAAAATTCCATTCTGAAGTACTTCACATTAACGTATGATTTTGAATTCCTGCACAAACACTCTATGTCAACAAAAAAAATTTCACTTTAAAATGCAAAAATTACAGTAACTTTCATTACAACAAAGATTATTNATTACAGTAACTTTCATTACAATAAAGATTATTTTGCTTCATGTACTTCAAAATGGGAATAATTAAATGTCCGTACACAGGTTTTCCATAAAAGTATTGATTGTTTAACCATTTACAATCTAAAACCGGTTTTGTTTACCAAATACAATACAAAAAAATTATGCCAATCGCAGTCATTAAGTATATTGTTTATGTATATGCTGCGAACTATTGATTCTCATATCGCAGTCACGTTCAGTATATAGTTTAAGTATATGCTGCAAACAATTGATTCTTGCTGTCAACTCATAATGCAATTGATTCTCGTGTCAACCTGGCCTAGATTAACGGTGTTGACGTGCAGCTCAGAAATATCTTGAATTCTTTTGTACATAAAAACCTGAATATGTAAATGGGAAGTGGTATAAATACGTTTTGGTACAGCATCTCAAAATATACAGCAAACTCCCTTACGAGAATGACTTGTTAAATTGCTACCCTCGTAAAAATCCAAACTAATAAATTTTAACTCCTAAAAAATTTAGAAATTGCATGTTAAGTTCGCCCCCCTCTACTCCTTTTCAACATCGGGTTTAAAAACATCTCAAGCATAAAATAAAAAATCTTTTTGTAAGAAATATTAAGTTAAAACAATATGTATAAATCTTATAAATAAAATGATACTCCAGAAGCATAAACTTTAACACCCCTTTCACCAAACATGGTTTGTTTACATTGGGCAGCACGTTTTACCATGTGTGATCATTTTTAAGTGCTTCTTGCAGAAAAAATAAAAAGGATCAGATACTGAAATAATTTATTTCAAAAGATAGATGTCTTTTGAATATACGTACCATATTTTATCGCATATGTCACATATTTTATTTAAAAAAATTTATTGAAAACTCGAGGTGCGACTTATAATTGAGAAAAATTCCTCCAGCCCCGCACTAACATTTCATTTACTACGAATTCACGGCTTGATTTCCAAACTCTTCAGCAAACAAAATCACTTTCATTTTGAAACCTGCGGTGTAGGTACATCGCTTTTCCATCAAGAAACTGTCGCACTTCTTCACTGCAACGACATCAAAACAACACTACGTGTGGCGCAAAGACGATATAAGAGAAAGACAAGAACCAACGCTAATGTGCTGCTATCTCTTACGCTTCACAGAAAACTTTTGGAAATAATCGATTGTCAGTTATTGAGCAAGAATCAATTCCTTTTGATCCTTTAAAAATATTTTTTTCTGCTAAGGATTGCAAACGAAATTACGTNTTTTTTTAAATATTTTTTTCTGTTAAGGATTGCGAAGGGAATTACGTAACGGAAATATTCAAATGCCATTCTATATTTTGCACGTTTATTTAAAACTTACAAAGATAAGCTGCAGAAATAATGGTTAGGTTTTTGCTTTTAACATAAATTGTTAGAAATACTTGAAATATATAAAAAGGAAACTCGATAAAATTTTTGTCGTAAAAAATGGTGCAACCTATATGCGCAGGCGACTTATATGCGATAAAATACAATATGTACTTCCTTCAGTGTTATTTGTTGAGAGTAAGTAATGTGATTTTTTCCAAAGGAAACTTCACCAGTAAGCCAAGTGGCATGTATTTGCAAACCACGCATTACTTCATGTTTGCAGGATATAATTAGTGTATTTTAATATTTTAAAAAGTGCAGTTATATCATCTTTTAAAAAAATATTTCTTTGTAATTACATATTAATTTTATTTACTGAAATTATTAATTGTACCATAATTTCATGGAGCCCATGTTGTACAGATTTAAAAATAAGATTTTCCGTATAAGATACTTTCATTACCAAGTATAGACTATTCATTGTAATGTTAGCATTTTTGAGACCTTAGTTAATTTTTTCTATAGCCCATTATTTTTTTTTAAATACTGCCATGTAAGTAATAGACACTGTGTATATGTTTCACTGGACTCAAAAGTTAGCATCTGAGGCTACGATAAAACATATTTATTGACCATTATTCTACACATGAGAGGGCTTCAAAAAGTGCTCACTTTACAGTGAATAGCCTAAATAAAAGTTTAGGCGTTACTCATGCNCTAAAAAAAAGCAAGCAAGCATTGGTACCTGAAGTTGAGAATTGATACGACTGTTCCTTGGAGCCCCACTAGTGGGGTAGTCTGTTGTTCCTTTCACTTCAAACTGTGAGCATGGCAACAACTTCCGAGCCTCCATGCTCTCCACAATCCCTGCCAACAAGAACAGAACATTGGTGAGCTGTCGTTCACTGGAAAATTAATAACGTCTTCCAATTACTGCACTGCACTGCACTCAGTGCGCACTGGCAGTGTGTCGCATCTTCCAATTGCCTGAACTTGCACCGAGCGCAGTCATTTTTCCATGTTCCAATTGTTGATTGCACTGAAAAAGTGTGCACTGAGTGCAGTTTTTGGCAGTTTGAGTGCAAATATGGCAAAGAAACAAGCACTCACTTCATGATAATTGCACTTTTCTAGTTTTCAGAGTGCACTGAGTGCACACCCAGTGCAGCCAATTGGCAGACGCCTAAACATTTCTGCACTGCTGCCTGAAGTAATGGTTGGCGTCGATGAAGGGTTGCTGGCAATAACCTATTACAAAAATAATCAGGAAAGTGCACGGTTTTAGACAGTCAAGAACTGTCTAGTAAAAATGCTGCTAAGGAATATTTTATTTACACTGTGAATTGTAAAAGCAATTAAATTAAATTTTTGTTGACAATATTTATAAAATGGCAAATTTCAGGCAGCAACAGATATTAGGTTTGCAATGGGATGGGTTTTCACCTGCTGTTTGGACCTGTAAATATGTGAATACTCCGTTTTCATGTGTTAGTGACTNGTAAATATGTGAATACTCCGTTTTCATGTGTTAGTGACTGACTGTGTGTCTACTGACTTCTTCCCACGTGCTGGACGCATTCGATATTTGAATTTCCCGCGCTGCCACCTCTCGTGGTATTCACAGTTGGCAGAACTACATCCAGCGCTGGATCACAGAGTTGGCACCACTGGGCCGCCGAGAGGGGGCAGTCAGTTGTTCGTGAAGCATCAAGGCGGTGAGTAGTGTCAATCAGGCAGCCTCACTTCCAATCAATGTTTTAATTTTGCATGTGAAGTAATTCGAGTTTACAGTCCATTTTGTCTTCATGGCAATAACATTTTTGGTCCTCCGGGTNTAATTTTGCATGTGAAGTAATTCGAGTTTACAGTCCATTTTGTCTTCATGGCAATAACATTTTTGGTCCTCCGGGCCCGATGTTTCCGGTATTTTTGCGTTGTATTTACGATTTAGCAATTTATCGCACCTCGTGTTTGTGGTTTCGCATCANCCGATGTTTCCGGTATTTTTGCGTTGTATTTACGATTTAGCAATTTATCGCACTTTGTGTTTGTGGTTTCGCATCATCGTGGCTGGATATTTACGCACTAAAAAACATTACCGTTTTCAGCGACTGTTTTTCGTATGTGTGTGTCACCAATTAATTTTTTTATTGTTATTTAGTGATGTAGGAACTGTATTTATTGTTTATGTGCCTCATTATCAGTTAGCTATGTTTTTTCTCCTTTCCCTTCTTTTGCTTCGCGCTTATCGCTCTTTGTTAGTGCGGGACTGTGACAAGGTTGGTTTGCGGCACGTGAACTCACGTCCGGTGTACGTGCCTCATTTATTTCTAGCAATGACTGATGCAGTAGCAGCATCACTGCGGCTGAGGTTGGCAGAAGGGCGAGTTGAGAGCGCGTGTGATCTTTCAAAGTTAGTTAGCAGTGACCAGACTAAGGTGAAGCTATTTCTTGCAAGCATCAGAGACCTTCCTAGCGCGAAGCAATCTCACGACGTCGACTACATCACGGTGGAAGCTTCATCGGACACCATCGATAATTTTGATAGTGAACATCACCTTCAGCAGATTACTACATTTGAGGAGCAGTATTACACTGTGATGGCCATCGCAGAAGCCCTGGAAAGCAAGCCAGAGGTGCAGGCAGGGGTTGGTACAGATAAAGCTAATGGACGGAAGGTAAATGTTGCTTTGCCTAACTTTGATGGCACCCCGCAGCAATGGCCAAACTTTTCCAACATGTTCGTAACGTCTGTTTCCAATAATCCAATCTTGTCTGCAGTAGAAAAGTTAGCATATCTGAAGGGCGCTGANACATGTTCGTAACGTCTGTTTCCAATAATCCAATCTTGTCTGCAGTAGAAAAGTTAGCATATCTGAAGGGCGCTGTTAGTAGTGACCCCTTAAGATGATTCAGTCCTTGTCATTATCTGATGCTAACTTTGAGGTTATCTGGGGAATGCCAGAGAATAAGCAGTTGATTCTGTTGGCTCATGTTGAGGCATTGTTACAAGCACCCTCGGCTTGAGCAGATTCGCCAAGGCCGTCACGTAACCTGTTGACCATTATTTCTGAAAATGTGTCGGCATTGGAGGTTTCGGAGANGCAGATTCGCCAAGGCCGTCACGTAACCTGTTGACCATTATTTCTGAAAATGTGTCGGCATTGGAGGTTTCGGAGACGCCTACGGGGCAAATGGGATCTGATCCTACTTCCCATACTGTGTAAACGACTGTACCCCAAACTGCAGGTGGAGCACTGTAGAGCCCGAGAGATGGTTGGTTCATCTCAACTAAAGGGTTCTTGGTCCCAGTCTTGTTCCTCTCGCTATAAGGTCCTNGAGCCCGAGAGATGGTTGGTTCATCTCAACTAAAGGGTTCTTGGTCCCAGTCTTGTTCCTCTCGCTATAAGGTCCCTGCTATGCAGCTGCCTAAACAAAAAACCTCCCAATCCTAGCAAGCATCAGTCTGCACCACAGGATGATTGTTCTTTTCGTGAAAATGGCTTATGAGTAGGTCAGTCAGGGAGTGCAACTTAGGCAACAACACAGGGTTATTTTCACTTCAATATGGCAGCGAGATTGGAACTAATACTTCCTCTGTAAAATATAAACCGTTACGTAAACCTAAATAAATTACAATTCACAAATACAGGAATGCCATACAGACAAACAGCATTGACTCACAGGCAAAGTTAACAATCCACTTGGCCTGCAGGATTGCCGTAAGCGTTGCTGTTGTCACTGGACATACATTTTCTTCATTCGATGGTACAACCAAGTGTGTGAAGCTCACCCTAGAACATTTTCAGTACAACTAATAAATAATCTGCAAGTGAGAATACCTAAGAACTAGAGGTAGGTGAGAATGACTTTTCACCATCGAGATGGGACCCAGGTGGGAAAGAGCTACAAAATTTGGGATCAGGAATACAAACTTATTAAAATGGTTAGAAGATTTACATAGACATATATAATATTCCACTGTAACTTGTTCCATTTTAAATGTAGGTAGTCTTCACTCATATATTCCACTGCACAGAATAAATTCTAATCGGGAATGAATACAACTATCGTAGTGATGGGTCGAGACTTGAAAAATTGAGTCAAGTTTTTTTCCAGCAGACATTGAGCTGCTGAACGTGCAAGTCGAGTAACGATGCTTTTAGGTTATAAACAACAAATATTTGTACCTAACAATCACCTTTCGTGTCTTGCAAATCAATAATTTTACGTTCCTGAAGAACTAAAGTTGTGCCGGAATGGAAACAATAACTCAGCTGCATGCCGGGACACCTGGTCAATGTTTGTGGTGTTCGGCTGCGATAAAATTTGATGATTCATGACACACGACACAAGTTATTCCAGCAACGAGATTGTGAAGCGCTTGCATATAAAACTGAGGCAGAAATACGAATATATATATATATATATAGACACACACACACACACACACACACAAAGTTCATTTATTAGTTTTCTGTTGCAAGTTTTTTTTGCCTATGATAGAAGTGGATATCATTAAATTAAACACTATTCAAAATAAAACTGTTAAGAAAATTTACTTATAATACATAAACATTCTGTTTAGACGGTGATGGAAGCGGACTTATCCCTGAACAGAAGTTGATAGCATAACCTTATATGTGCGCCGGGACTGGCATAATGACAAGGACAAACAGAATTGAATGGACAGAGACAGCATACAAAATGTAGTATGTGCATATTATCAGTAGTTTTATTGTTTGTGACAGGTACTGTATATTCTCAAACACCATTTTTTTTAAATTTCAGAAATGGGTGGGCATTATGTTCATGAATTGAGCCATTTTTTGCCTCCAGACGAAGCGCTTCCTCTTGCCAACTGTGTGTGTGAGGCCCAGCGAACAGTTTTAAAAACATATTTGATGTGTATGTAGACTACTTTCTTTTTTTGCTGCAACTACGTATCATCATATGCGTGCCACATGCCCTAAAAGTGATACAACCCTGAACGGCAGCAACCCAAGCCAACATTATGTCTCCTATAATAAGGTAGATGCCTGGAGACCGTAATACACCCGGAAGAAGAATATATTAAATCACCCCCGCCTTAAATAAAAACCCATGAAATGGGAATGTCCAAGTAAATCACGCCAGTGAAACTTCACCTGAGCTCGCGCAGCCGATGCAACCTGCACAGCAGCCAGACTGGCTTCCTGCCGCCCTCGAGAGATGGCACCAGAGAACGGCTTCCCCTACAGGGGAGGAGCCACCCCCGCCAAAGCCACCCGAAGGCCGAGAATGCCAGAGAACGGCAGGTTCACATCAGCAGCTCGCCTTTGCACAAGTCGTGCCAAGGCTCTCTGCTTTGTTTGCTCTCTACCGCTCTCCTCAAGAGNTGCACGTGCTGAAGCCCCAGAAGAGTCGTCGTTCCCCCTTTAACACTTGACATTGCCGTCAACACCCACACTCCATACTTCCCCCTTAAGTCCCTTCGGGACACCCCCAGCTTCAGTTAGTGTTTAGTTGTTATCTTGGCTACCTAGTTGTTGCTCTGTGCTCTTTTTACTCACCTTTCAAGCCAGGCTCTTCAAGCAGACAGGCACCGTCATCTGTCTTTGCTTACCTTCGAAGAGAGCTAATAAGTGCCTTGGTTACAGTAGAAGAGTACGGGTCACCGTGTCTTATCCTGGAGAGAATAAAGCAAGTATCCAGTTTAACATTTGTCTGCTCTTTCTTGTGTGAATTGTGCTTAGTCATCCCCTGTAAGCATCACCCCACAACCGAGAGGCAGGGAACAGAAGATTTAATACTGACTTTGCCTATCTTAGTGTAGGACTGCGGCCTGTCCCCTAAAAAGGACTCGACGTACGTCAAAGACACAACCCATTAGACGGCCAACCATGCTGTGGACATGCCAAGTAAAGGTACCTGGTACACGCGTACGGTAGAACACCGACCACTAGTAAGACGAACGACGAAGCGGCCAGATTCCCCTTGGTAGCTAACCCACTACCTCCACAGCGTATAAATTTGCCGGAGGGAGTGCCAGGCCTGGCAAGGAAGGATTTACACCTTCCGAATCACACACTAATTAGGGCTACCGTTGCCTTCCACCCAGTTGCGGAAGCACCATAGCACCTAATTCCCTGGTAAATGCAGTTCACCCACAGGCGGGGTACTCAAGTGGAGCGACAGGAACACAGCTGTAGTTCTAGCTGGGAAACAAGCACTGCATAAGCAACCCGTCCCATAGATTTATTTACGCTTTTTTTATTTAAACTACAACTTGCAAAATTGCAACGTGACAGATTTTTAACAAGCAAAACTTAAATTCTGAATAAAATGTCATTACCTATACTACCCATCCTTTAAGCTTTACACCATGCTGAAGAATCTTTAAAGCTATTAAATTCATCAGTTAATTTAACAGTACTTTCTTTAATTTTACAACTTTTTGTATATGTGGTGAAAGATTTTAATGATTGAAACACATAAAACCCCCATAGAAAAAACGTTTCTAATACAGAAATAATATCAGAGTACGTACTACCGTTATGAATTTTTTGTGATTTACTTAAATAGTTATGAGAGCAAGTTGAAACTTATTTGTTACAGATTTTTTGGAGATAGATTCTATCAATTTTTTATTGGGCAATTAATTAATAACATTCTTACATAATGCTAGCAAGATTACCAAGCTAGTAATAAGTTTGCCTAAAATACACATATGTGCGCATGTACACAGACAAATGAATGCACACATGTACATGAGCTAGCACGCACACACATGCACACGCACGCACGCACACACACACAAGGAGTTACATGGACACAAACACTTGCATTACAAGCAGGTGTTGAACCCAGTACACTTAAACAAGAATCCAAAGAGCACATTGGGCACACAACATATGCAGCATCAGTAACAGTGAGAAAAGTTGGATTACGCGTTTGTTTTTTCAATGTACTGTATACACTTCTGACGGTTTATTCTTGTGTATGGCTTGCATCTGGGTGTGCAGGTGTTTCTCCCATATGATTTTGCCAATGGGAATTCTACTGCTGTCATTCTGAATATCTGGGATAAATTTCCAGACAGCCAAGCCATGCAATTATTCAATCATGGAAAGTGTAAGATGCCACAAGGTTTCGAAAACTATGTTGGCAGACAAGATTTTTGCAATATGTTAGTGATGGTCCAATGACTGATAACCGCTGTTGGTTATCGGGATAATCTGCAATTTTCCCAATAATGGTTATTGGTTAACTTTACCAAAACTATCGGTAATGAAGTATTATCACTTTAAAATCACAAAAACATACTGGAGATCCTTGATCTTATGAGTACAGTAATCCCTCAACAACCACCCTTCGCCGCAACCCACCTCCAGTTTCATTTATTCACTGAATTTTTGTAAACAGATTTCTCAGCCGCGGTAGAAAGATTCTATTATGCAAGGTTTTCAGTTTCCTTGAAAATGGGCTTTTATGGCACAATGCCATCTTTGACTCCATTTTTTTCCCCCAGTAGGGCAGTGTAAAGCAATAAGTACTGCCAGCCAGACTTTTATTTGGCAAACATGTGGATTTTGAAATGATGAAGAATTTTTACTTCAAAAAGTTTGATTTTTGAAGCAGAGGCAAATAAATGCGGCTATTAGATTAGATTTTTTATGACTTTCAATAATTAATAATTCAAAGCCACATCCTTGCACTAGCAATGAATTACATGGCACTCTGGCTCGGTGCTTATGCATTATTAGACGACAACAGGGTATTGGGTATGCCCTTTGAGGATATCAGTTTTTTTTTTAAATGTAAAATTATTGAAATAAATTAATACTTCAATAACCAATTTTCTGATTTTCCTGCAAAAGCTAACGAAAATGGCCTCATGCTCAGTGAAAATTCACGTCAGTCAATCTTGTCAATACCAGCCATCTCATTGATGTTATCAGGTTGAGTGGATGACAGCATAATTGATCGTTTTAATTGGCAGGCATAACCGACCCCTCTGTTCCCTGTATTTTTCTACCATGGTTTTCTCAAACGCAGTGTTTTTGAAAAACGTAACCCCCGCGGATTGCAAGGGATTGGATTTTATGAGGGTAGAGAATTTACGTCCCGAAAGTCCAAAAATTAAACGAATCTCGGAAAAAATGCAAGTAGTTACGACCAAAGCTGACAAGATGGAGGGTGCAAGCATTCCACACTGGTTGCTAGGCAACCATCTCCCACCTCGCCAGTCATGTAAGGGGAGTCGTGCTGGCCGAGCCGAGTATCAGCCAAGAACACCCAAAGTTTATGCTTCCAAGATGCACGTTCATTCAGCATTAGAGTATGAATGCTGTGTATACTTGGAGATTGTACACACAAGACTTTTGTTTTATTTGACAGACATACGCTTTTTTCAGTGAATATTTCTTGTAGAATAGTAAAGGTGTTATTTCTGAGAGAGGCAAATAAACATGGCCAGTAAGATTTTTCTTTATTGCCTTCATTCAGTAACCAATCATTTAAAACCATATCTTCGGATAGTCTGGTAAAATTCCACGTGCACATGCGATGAGTTAGTGTTCAGGTTAGGAGTGTCGTGTATGCCCATCTAGGGCATCAGTTTATTCAGAAGAGGCGTATCTAACAAATTCTTTTATTTTCACACAAGAATCCACTGAAAATGGACTTCTTATTCAGCAAAACTTGGTGTCACTCATTTCTCAACATTTTTGGCCAGAAGGGGAGGTCAGGGCGGCTCTCACTTTACGAGGGTGAAATGAGGCGAGTATGGAACAGCACCAGAATGCAGAGGCGGGGGAAACGGGAGATCCCCAAGAAAACCCACCAACCAGCAACATCATCCAGCATGATTCCCACATCAAAAAATCTGGCTGACCGTGCTAGGCATCAAAACTGGTTTGCCTTGGTGAGAGGCGAGTAGTCCGGCTACTACACCACTGTGGTCTTTCACTCAAGGTGGTGGAAACTCACGTGTGAGAAGGGCACAGCTTGGTGTCCAGGTGGAAGACAAAGTCGCGCAACTGGGCCTCCTGAGCGGCATTGAGGCCGCACGGGAGCACGGTCACCTCCCCCGGGATGGCAGGCGGGCAGTCCAGCAGCTGGGTGTGATGGGATCTCGTAACTGGAGCTTCCNCACGGTCACCTCCCCCGGGATGGCAGGCGGGCAGTCCAGCAGCTGGGTGTGATGGGATCTCGTAACTGGAGCTTCCCTCAGCATTTCAAGGATCTGCTCGTCGTCTGTGCTCTGTCTGCAACCTCCTCACGCTATTGCNGAGCCCGAGAAATGGTTGGTTCATCTCAACTAAAGGGTTCTTGGTCCCAGTCTTGTTCCTCTCGCTATAAGGTCCTGCTATGCAGCTGCCTAAACAAAAAACCTCCCAATCCTAGCAACCATCAGTCTGCACACCAGGATGATTGTTCTTTTCATGATAATGCCTTATGAGTACGTCAGTCAGGGAGTGCAACTTAGGCAACAACACAAGGTTATTTTCACTTCAATATGGCAGCAAGATTGGAACTAATACTTACTCTGTAAAATATAACCATTACGTAAACCTAAATAAATTACAATTCACAAATACAGGAATGCCATACAAACAAACAGCACTGACTCACAGGCAAAGTTAACAATCCACTTGGCCTGCAGGATTGCCGTAAGCGTCGCTGTTGTCACTGGACATACATTTTCTTCATTCGATGGTACAACCAAGTGTGTGAAGCTCACCCTAGAACATTTTCAGTACAACTAATAAATACTCGGCAAGTGAGAATACCTAAGAACTAGAGGTAGGTGAAAATGACTTTTCACCATGGCATCATGCTCAGTGAAAATTCACGTCAGTCAATCTTGTCAATACCAGCCATCTCATTGATGTTATCAGGTTGAGTGGATGACAGCATAATTGATTGTTTTAATTGGCAGGCATAACCGACCCCTCTGTTCCCTGTGAGATCCTGTATTTTTCTACCATGGTTTTCTCACATGCAGTGTTTTTGAAAAATGTAACCCCCGCGGATTACNAAAAACGTAACCCCCGCGGATTGTAAGGGATTGGATTTTATGAGGGTAGAGAATTTACGTCACGAAAGTCCAAAAGTTAAACGAATCTCGGAAAAAATGCAAGTAGTTACGATCAAAACTGACAAGATGGAGGGTGCAAGCATTCCACACTGGTTGCTAGGCAACCATCTATCACCTTGCCAGTCACGTAAGGGGAGAGATTGAAGTCATGCAGGCCGAGCCGAGTATCAGCCAAGAACACCCAAAGTTTATCCCTCCAAGATGCACATTCATTCAGCATTAGAGTATGAATGCAGTGTATACTTGGAGATTGTACACTCGAGACTTTTGTTTTATTTGACAGACACATGCTTTTTTCGGTGAATATTTCTTTAGACGAGTAAAGGTGTTATTTCTGAGAGAGGCAAATAAACATGGCCAGTAAGATTTTTCTTTATTGCCTTCATTCAGTAATCAATAATTTAAAACCATATCTTCGGATAGTCAGGTAAAATTCCACTTACACATGCCACGAGTTAGTGTTCAGGCTAGGAGTGTCGTGTATGCTCATCCAGGGCATCAGTTTGTTCAGAAGAGGTGTATCTAACAAATCCTTTTATTTTCACACAAGAATCCACTGAAAATGGACTTCTTATTCAGCAAAACTTGGTGCCACTCATTTCTCAACATTTTTGGCCAGAAGGGGAGGTCAGGGCGGCTCTCACTTTATGAGGGTGAAATGAGGCGAGTAGGGAACAGCACCAGAATGCAGAGGCGGGGGAAACGGGAGATCCCCAAGGAAACCCACCAACCAGCATAATTCCCACGTCCAAAAATCTGGCTGACCGTGCTTGGCATCAAAACTGGTTTGCCTTGATGACAGGTGAGTAGTTCGGCTACTACACCACTGTGATCTTTCACTCAAGGTGGTGGAAACTCACGTGTGAGAAGGGCACAGCTTGGTGTCCAGGTGGAAGACAAAGTCGCGTAGCTGGGCCTCCTGAGCGGCACCGAGGAACACGGTCACCTCCCCCGGGATGGCAGGCGGGCAGTCCAGCAGCTGGGTGTGATGGGATCTCGTAACTGGAGCTTCCCTCAGCATTTCAAGGATCTGCTCGTCATCTGTGCTCTGTCTGCAACCTCCTCACGCTATTGCATCTCCCCATGCAAAACAGGCTCAATGATGATGTGATCACTCATAACAGTTAAAAGGCCACCACAAGCCATGTTTTATCATGGCTAGCAGTTTTTTAACCATCAATAACAGAAATATTTTTGGTATATTTTAGGCACAGTCAGTTTCAAAGAATACTACTTTCATCTGAATAGGTCTCTTATGGTGTCCAGGGACCCTGTAAATTTCCAGCAATATCCTCAACTTTCCTATACTGGCAGTCCACTACTTTCATGCATAATGTGTTCCTAAAAATGTGTATGAAATTTGAATTATATATGCATATAATATGAAGAGTTCCGTTACAAAAGTTACAAGAAAATTTAAAAAAAAAATTAATTTTGATAGGAAGACAATATATTATATATAAACATGTTATTTTTAATGAGTATTTCATTGAAAATCACAAATAAATATACATGAGATACTTTGTTACCTTAAATGTTGATTTCCGCCACTTGTATACTTATTTAAGCGTAAGTACTATGTGAGTAAATAAGGTAATTAAATATGCTTCCTACTTTCTGTAAAATTACTGTGCAAATGTAGCATTTTGTTCTGTAGGTTGTAAAAACTAAAAGTTTTACAGAGATTTGTACATTTTTTTAACAGAATCACTCATTTGTGTTGTGCCAATATGACTGCCATATCTGAACATTCAGAACATATGATCTACAAATACAATGTAGGCAGTGTTAGATAGCAACTAACAGTGATACATCAATATATTGGTAGGTTGCTAGATGAATGACAGACCAAGTCGGTCGTATGAAAGTTGATTTAGAGGTGATAATATGTCCAGTATAAAACTGCTACGTGTTATGAAAGTCAAGGACTGCCTGTACACAAAATAAAAAGAAACACTATCAAGTAGAATTAAAGTAGTGTGGCTTACCTGTGAACGTTTCTATTGTACTTAAAATGTTTCACAATACAGCGACACAATGAGGTGTGACACTCCCCCTTCATAGACAGACGACAAAATTTAATGTAATTTCAATTAAACTGCAATCTGTGTGCGGTGAAGGCAATCTCAAACCGAGCTCCGTATACTACTGAATACAAGGACATTGCAATCAAAGGCCATACCCAAGCAAAAAATGCAATTACCTGAATCTTAACAACAAAAAAAAGCATGAACAGTACAATAGATAATAAACTTTATAACATTTTGCGGATAGGCCTAATAGATTAAAAACAGTTAAACTAACCTAAGTTTACTTTTATTGTACAGGCGAGTAAATTTAACAAATGTTTTTCTAATTTTTTTTCCCCTACAAATCTTAATATTTAAATGCTTCTTTTTGTCTGTATTGTCTAATGCAACCAAAGTAAAGTCTAAATTTTGTGCAACACATTTATTGCCGGTCGCCATCAGTCAGTGACAACCAGCTGCTTTACTCTGGTTGCAGCTCATCACGCTAGATTGCATCCAGCAATTGTGAAACCAGGGTAACTAATAATAAACATAAACATATTATTTTAAGTTATGCATGTAAACACAGAGACTGGATCGTAAATGCAAACCACTTGGACCAGAAAAAAATTGTGTGAATATTGTGTAATATTTAAAAATACCCACAGAGTGATCTTAAATTACGACAGTCTTGCTCTGAAGGTGCAATCCATTTCACAAGCACAGCACACATGCAACCAGGGGCCCAATTAAATATGACTACCAGACATTTGCACCAATGCGGTGCAATATAAAGAAAATTGTTTCTCTTTGCATTCATTACCTCAAATGAAGTTCAAAATGTATTTTAACCCACCATAGAGGAATGCAATTGCAAATTCTGTATTGCACATGTTAAAAGCTGTTCAAGGTAAAGTAAACATTTTGGAAAGAAAGCTGTGCAAAAAAAATTACCGCCTATAACTACATATACGCTGCAACTACATATACGCCGCAACTACATATACGCCGCAACTACATATACGCTGCAAATTACTTATACGCCGCAACTACATATACGCCGCAACTACATATACGCCACAACTACATATACGCCGCAACTACATATACGCTGCAACTACATATACGCTGCAGTACACACTGGCATGTATATTGCCAAAGTCGGTAGTGAATTAATAAAAATAAATCTTAATACTTGACATTGTATTGTGAATGTAATGTTTAAATTTATAGCCAATGAAATTAGTGTTTCTTGTTTTATACAAATTTAGAATATGAATTTGCATATTAGGAACACAACTCCACAATCTCACTTGGATGGTGCATGAATAAAGTGATCAGGATCATGGCAATGTTAATTTTACGTGTAATGGGAAAATACAGCATAAGAAGAAAAGTAAATCCCAAGCAGGGCTTTCAAAAGTGTTCAGTTTACCATGAAAACCCTTACAGAGAGCAATATTTAATCAGCCCCCAGGAGCGGTACTCAGCCTGGGGAAACACAACCCCCGTGGATAAGAGGTGATGGATGTGGACTCACAAGGGTGTGGTGCCGGTGGAGCTGCGAGCGTTGACATCGGCTCCGTGGCCGACCAGCAGTCTCACCACATCCAGGTTCTTGTTGGCAACTGCGTCGTGAAGCGGTGTCATGTTCTCCGGACCAGGCACGCTGGGCATGGCCCCCGCCCGTAGCAGCAACTCAACCAGCTCCACAGCTCCCATGCTGGACACCTCATGCTATCAGCATGCACGGCTTGTCAGCATGAATCAGTTTTTTATCTTGGTCTATTGAATAACTACCCATACAGGTTACAATGTATTTCAGTTTTGATTTAGGTTTATATTCAAATTTTTTTGAGTACGCATTTTAGTTATAAAAGGCTTTCTCACAGGTTATCAAGATTATAAAATGTATGTAAATTTGGTACATCAGTTTTGTATATTAATTCAAGACAAGTGTACANGCCGCAACTACATATATGCTGCAACTACATATAAGCTGCAGTACACACTGGCATGTATATTGCCAAAGTCGGTAGTGAATTAATAAAAATAAAATAATAAATCTTAATACTTGACATTGTATTGTGAATATAATGTTTAAATTTATAGCCAATGAAATTAGTGTTTCTTGTTTTATACAAATTAGAATATGAATTTGCATATTAGGAACACAATTCCACAATCTCACTTGGATGGTGCATGAATAAAGTGATCAGGATCATGGCAATGTTAATTTTACATGTAATGGGAGAATACTGCATAAGAAGAAAAGTAAATCCCAAGCAGGGCTTTCAAAAGTGTTCAGTTTACCATGAAAACCCTTACAGAGAGCAATATTTAATCGGCCCCCAGGAGCGGTGCTCAGCCTGGGGAAATGCAACTCCCGTGGATAAGAGGTGACGGAGGTGGACTCACAAGGGTGTGGTGCCGGTGGAGCTGCGAGCGTTGACATCGGCTCCGTGGCCGACCAGCAGTCTCACCACATCCAGGTTCTTGTTGGCAACTGCGTCGTGAAGCGGTGTCATGTTCTCCGGACCAGGCACGCTGGGCATAGCCCCCGCCCGTAGCAGCTCCACAGCTCCCATGCTGGACACCTCATGCTATCAGCATGCACGGCTTGTCAGCATGAACCAGTTTTTTATTTTGGTCTATTGAAAAACTACCTATACAGGTTACAATGTATTTCAGTTTTGATTTAGGTTTATATTCGAATTTTTTTTGAGTATGCATTTTAGTTATAAAAGGCTTTCCCACAGGTTATCAAGATTATAAAATGTATGTAAATTTGGTACATCAGTTTTGTATATTAATTCAAGACAAATGTACATGTGAAGTTTCCTCTCTATTGTGAGCATACAAGGTGTTCCCTTGAGATTCATTATAACAAGGATTTACTGTATTTACAAGTTCACTAGTAACATTTTTCATGTTAAAAATTAATCTTGTGATGGGTATTAATTTCAAATCTTCCTGTTCACAAATTATTTTATGCCAACCCAAATGTGTAGCAAAGCTCCCAAGCACAAAATATCAATTAGTCTAAGTTTTGTTTTACGAAAAAATAGGTTTAACAGTACATATTTTGTACGTAACTTTAATCCTGTCTATTTCTGAACCAATGCATATACAGAATGTTTGGAAATTAAACGCCCAAACTGTGAGAGGTGATTCCTTGAAAAATAAAGTCGAAAATATACAGGACACCACACACCTAAACAGAATATTACACAAGATATGAGTCTTAAAAAATAGGGTTTTGAAAATGTATTTTCGCTGAATGCCTTGTATTTTCTGCCAGCGCTAGGGATGGCTGCGATTACCCACAGTACGTCCCACACTGTTGAATGGGACACGCCCATTTGGCGTGCTATGGAGCGTGTACTAGTGGAGGGCATGTCGTCGAGGTGCTGACGTATCACTTCCTCAAGCCGAACAGTGCGCACAGACCGAGGATGGCCAGCATTACACAAGTGCGTCTGCAATATGGGAAGCATAAGTCACCTTTTTGCTGCGGACTTTGTAGGCGTTGTACAAGACATTTGGCAAAAATACGTTTTCAAAACCAGATATTCACAGGCTCATATCTCCTTTAATATTCTGTTTAGGTATATAATGTCCTGTATATTATCAACTTTATTTTTCGTAAGGAATCGCCCCACACTGTTTAGGCCTTTAATTTCCAAACATTCTGTATAAAAACAACCCACTATTCTTGATTTAAGTCTCACTTGACTTTCGACAGCAAGAAAACATGTAACAGCCTTAGGCATGCCTACTATTTTCTGTGTTCACAAATAAGTATTTTTATAAACACACACACATTTTTTTTTTTCTTCTTTACTTGAACTTGCGTGGTTTGCTGTATTACTGTATTTTACTTAGGGCACTGTAAACTGAAATAAGTTAAACATTGCTTTTGATTGTGCTGCATTTCATCAATACCACTGTTTAAGTACAATAACCTAAATTCAAGTTAAATATTAGCAAAAAGCTTTCTCACACATTGGATCAGCATTACAGAATTTGCACATCAGTGATTCGGAACATCTGCATAACTTTGTGAATCTTCACAGCTTTAATTAAGACGTCTAAAATCACTTTAATTCACTATGAAAACACTAGGATGTTGAGTCAGTACACGTACTGTAAAATATGACAGATCAATGACATCCACTTTGTAACTCCAAAAATATTAATGGTACTCAAAATATTATAAGTCATGATATGGTAATGTCATTACCTCCATTTTATCATGAGAGTTGAGAGCAACCCAGCAAGCCTCTTACCACAGCAGTTAATGAACTGGAATGTTGACACACATCAAGGTAAATTGTATTTAATCCAAAAACTTCAAGGTAAAATTATGAGGAAGACAGATGAGGTAGGGACAAATGTCAGCAGAATAAATAACTGATATATAAGTTCATACAAGAAACACAAGAGGAAGGACGGTAGTTCAGCATAGACGTCGCTTAATTTCAGAATCACACAGAGAGAAAAGGGGAGCTCAACGGCTGTTTAATTAATACATACATAAATTCCCATCACTGCGATCCAAGTCTGATCCCTCAAGGATCAGTATCATAACTTTTCCACATGTGAGAAACTGCCAGATGTTGTCACATGGGTTCTCATGTGATACCCCTGCATTCTGCACAATTGTAATAAATCACCTCTCCATCCATTCCTTGTCTCATCTCAATTACTCTCCAGGTTGGGAACAACAGGTGTGTCCCTAGGTAAGGCAACCGGCTCTTTAACCATCTTTTTCATTCATGTAGATCGCACTTTAAAGGATGCAGCATGGCATCGAAGTTTTTTTATCATTTACTGTACGGTGAAGAAGGATGTTAACAAAATGTCAGAAAAGCCATGTAAAAGCTGCGTAAGTGGATGGGCTTACAGAGGAGTACGCACAACTCTCGCATTTGAAAGTCAGGAATGAAGTTATCCTGGAAAGACTAGACATTCAACAATTTCCACAGATCCATTGAAGAATTGAGCTTTTTCAATCGTACAAGAATGTTCTGTGGATGCCACCAGGTGGCCTACAAATATGAAGAATGATTCATCCCCGCCTGGACATAGGAAGATGGGAACTCTATGACTAACGTGGAGATAAGGGACAATGGGAGCGACAAGATCGGCAGGACTACAGGAGTGCTTCTAGGAAGGTAACTGGGAATGGAAGAAGGCATTACAAGGCAATCACTACGAAGTGGAGATGCCTTTATTAGTAAAAGCAAGAAAATAAGTTTGAACTCACAAGTGGTGTCCAGCCAGCATTGTCTTTTGTATTTGGGGATGCTCCAGAGTCTAGCAGAGCTTTTACTTCATCTAACTTCCCCTAAAACACATCCACACAGATTNGATCTAACTTCCCCTAAAACAACATCCACACAGATTTAAACACGCAATTTATTAAGCAATTTATCAAACAATAAATTATTGCAAATACCAGATTTTATAATCACATTTGTAGCTAATTTTTAAAAAAAAATCTAATATTATAGTGTTATTGTCTTTACTTCTATAAATACGTACATTAGCTATTTGAAGAAAATCGTGAAAAAAACTTTCTTTACTTACCATTTTTACAACTACAAAGACAAGAGAGAGGATCTTATTTCAACTGAAAGAACATACATCATCATCACAGATAACCCC
>NQII01002066.1:202001-225413 GCA_002778355.1 Clitarchus hookeri
AAAAAAAAATCTAATATTATAGTGTTATTGTCTTTACTTCTATAAATACGTACATTAGCTATTTGAAGAAAATTGTGAAAAAAACTTTCTTTACTTACCATTTTTACAACTACAAAAACAAGAGAGAGGTTCTTATTTCAACTGAAAGAACACACATCATCATCACAGATAACACCCCCAAAATTCTGAATATTATTTATTATTATATGAAAGTAAAAGTGTAAGTTTGTAAAACAAATTTTACTTTTGGTGAGTGAATAGACGAAAAGATTGAGGAGGCTCTTAACATCAAGTTCTTGAGAGCCAATAAGGGTGAAGCAAACTGAGTATGGAGCAGTGCTGGAATGCATGGGAGGGAAACAGGAGATCCTCTAGAAAACCTGCTTACCAGTGACATCGTCCGGCACTATTCCCACAGGAGCGACCTCGTGAGGAATCAAGCCAAGTTCACCTAAGTGGGAGGCGAATAGTCTGACCACTAAACCACCCCAGTCCCTTTACTTTTAATTATTATTTTATTAGAATATTTTGAATAAAATTGCATAGAGTAAATATTCCATGTTGCATACAANGCATAGAGTAAATATTCCATGTTGCATACCACAACACTTTCATATTTCCTTCTGCAATTTCTTTATTATTTGTGGCCACATCTACAGAAAGTATATAGTATTTGTGACCACTCATGTCAACTCAATGCCCCGAGATATTATAAACTTAATGTCTTGTTTCCAACCAGCAAGGGTTCAGAAAAAAATTTTTTGCAATTATGTTACTTTTCCGCTATTCAAAGCTTGTTACCAAGATTTCCTATCAGAGTGACAGCAAATATTCCTCAAGTCCATGCNATGCTGCATTGTAGTTATGTGTTGTTCCCACATACTGCATGCATCTTTCACTTGAGATGAGTTTAAATATTTGTAGGGGACTTAGAAACACTGGGGTGAAGTGATATGTAAAAACAGCAGCGATGAAATTAAGAGCACAAAAAAGTGAAGTACCAAAAAAAAACCATACACAGAGCTGGCCAATGGCAACATCTGCCACATGTGAAAATTGGGAGTGACTCTGCCAAGAATCAAACCTGGTTCACCTTGTTTGGAGGCCAATATACAATCTGCATGACCATCTGGCCCCTTCATCTTCCACCATTTGTCAATGAGTGAAAATATACACGTATGCACAAACTAGTTTAATACCGTACTTTAAGAGGAATTAAAAGACAAGCACATAATTCTGGAGGCTTTTACAGATCCTTTTCCATACCTAAAGCACCAGGTAACAATATTGAATGGCAATTTTGGGCATTGAATTCATTGCTTTAGATGGCAGCGTGCAGTGAACATTCCAAGCAAATAATTTCTTTTTTGAAACTAAGATTATGTGAATTAATATTTTCCTGCAAACACAAGCAGATGTTTTTAAAATGGAACCACCTTCCATTTCCCTTAGAGAAATGAGTACACAACAAATGCCGTGGTGAGCAACTTGGAAGTCACTTATTTATAGGGTTGTGCGAATATTCGGTATACCGAAACGAAAACCAAAATAACAACTTTCATTTTCGTTTCGGTAAGAAATTTGGTTATCGAAAGTTGTAATGAAACAAGAATTCTAGATTTCTATGAATTTTTGGGTGTTTAATGAATGCTCATTTAGTGCACCAGCAAAGAAAATGTTTGCCTAATAAATCATCTCGTTTTCATTATTTTATAACTGAATTAACTACTTAAAATGAAAATTTTAATGTCGGGAAGACCCCCTGTGGCAAATACTTCATATCCAACATTATTTTGGTTTGATTTTGCAACTTATTTGTTATAATGAATAACTTGCTAAAATGTTAAGAAATTCGTTAATCTTTCGTTTACGTTTCGTGAGAAAAAGCCACATTCGCACAACCCTACTTATTTAACACATTATTTAAAAAAAAATTTCATCACAACCGCAAACCATTTTCTCAGAATGCTGCACATGAAAAATTAATTCAGCAAGTTACAATTTGGATTAAATGTTGGACAATTACGGACAGAAACTGCAAAAGCTAACAGGGCCTGTGCCAATAAACCATTGTCGCAGGTTGGGCATCAACCATCACCGATCAGACCTCCCGTGAGCACAATGCTGCCACACACTAACTAAACATGCGTGAAATTGTACAGGCACCTATAATGTACATCATTTCCTATAGAATTCACCCACTAGTTTTGGGCCATAGTTATAAACTGCTTACATCAAACATCGAAGGCTATCTCTTTTGCTGTGAAACTGTGCTATGGCAGTTAACTGTTGTATTGGAATTATCAATTACTTACAATTTACCAAAGGCTTCACAAAATATTTTTGTTGCCCCAACAGGTCCATTACTTGCTTATACAGTACTTCAACGTGAACATATTTGGAAAGTACTAGAAAGCCATAGCAGTATACATAATACACACATGACGGCCAGCTGCACAATACTTGAACGCACTGCACGAAGGACCAGTGTTACATAGAAACAAGTCAGATTACACAAATAGGCTAACAAAGAACATATTTTANACGCACTGCACGAAGGACCAGTGTTACATAGAAACAAGTCAGATTACACAAATAGGCTAACAAAGAACATATTTTACAAATGTGTGAAGTATTTAGCATAGAAGAAAACAGTACGGCTAAAGTGAAAGGTGCGTGAAAAATTAACTACGGTGCTGATACAGCGTAATCAGGAAATTTTAAATGCCTACAATACCACAAAAAGCAGGAAAGTGGACAAAGCATATGAATAACAAAAGTAGAAGATGCAACTGCGATGGGACAGTTGCACAAAGTATGATTTCGGTGTCCAGGAAAGTGAGGATATAGAATGAGGTGGTTTAAGGAAAGGTTCAGGTACAGAGGTTATTGAGGAAGCGTGAATGAGATGGTAATGGGAAGGGAGAGGTTGCTGAGAAGAATGTTGAACTATAAATATGCTGTTGTAGNGGAAGCGTGAATGAGATGGTAATGGGAAGGGAGAGGTTGCTGAGAAGAATGTTGAACTATAAATATGCTGTTGTAGGCTACTCACGGTAAAGTGAGCACTTTTGATACCCCACGCATGGAATAATTGTCAAAAATATATTTTATTTAACCTTAGACGTTAACTTCCGAGTGTTGTGCGATATATTGACAGTGTGTTTATTACTTGCATGGCAATGTTTATTTAAAAGGTGGTTAACAGATAAAAAAAATGGCTGAAAGGAAAAATTAACTAGGGCCTCGAAAGTGCTCACTTTACAGTGAAAAGCTTACAGCAGGCCTCAAGGAGACCAAGAAAATAATTGTATGAGCAGATAAAAGGACGAAAGTGTGGAGCACAGGAGAAGATTGGAGTGTTGAAAGGGATTTGGTATTTAGTAGGGGGTAGTTGGGGGGGAGGGGAGCAAAAAGAAAGGGGAACATGGAGAGAATTTACTAAAGGTGAACCAACCAGAAAATTGACTACTGAATGTAGTTACAGATTGCTGACATTAATTAAATACAAGAAATTATTTTGCTAGCNACGCACTGCACGAAGGACCAGTGTTACATAGAAACAAGTCAGATTACACAAATAGGCTAACAAAGAACATATTTTTACAAATGTGTGAAGTATTTAGCATAGAAGAAAACAGTACGGCTAAAGTGAAAGATGCGTGAAAAATTAACTACGGTGCTGCTACAGCGTAATCACNACAGTTGCACAGAATAACAAAAGTAGAAGATGCAACTGCGATGGGACAGTTGCACAGAATAACAAAAGTAGAAGATGCAACTGCGATGGGACAGTTGCACAGAATAACAAAAGTAGAAGATGCAACTGCGATGGGACAGTTGCACAGAATAACAAAAGTAGAAGATGCAACTGCGATGGGACAGTTGCACAGAATAACAGAAGTAGAAGATGCAACTGCGATGGGACAGTTGCACAAAGTATGATTTCGGTGTCCAGGAAAGTGAGGATATAGAATGAGGTGGTTTAAGGAAAGGTTCAGGTACAGAGGTTATTGAGGAAGCGTGAATGAGATGGTAATGGGAAGGGAGAGGTTGCTGAGAAGAATGTTGAACTATAAATATGCTGTTGTAGGCTACTCACGGTAAAGTGAGCACTTTTGATACCCCACGCATGGAATAATTGTCAAAAATATATTTTATTTAACCTTAGACGTTAACTTCCGAGTGTTGTGCGATATATTGACAGTGTGTTTATTACTTGCATGGCAATGTTTATTTAAAAGGTGGTTAACAGATAAAAAAAATGGCTGAAAGGAAAAATTAACTAGGGCCTCGAAAGTGCTCACTTTACAGTGAAAAGCTTACAGCAGGCCTCAAGGAGACCAAGAAAATAATTGTATGAGCAGATAAAAGGACGAAAGTGTGGAGCACAGGAGAAGATTGGAGTGTTGAAAGGGATTTGGTATTTAGTAGGGGGTAGTTGGGGGGGAGGGGAGCAAAAAGAAAGGGGAACATGGAGAGAATTTACTAAAGGTGAACCAACCAGAAAATTGACTACTGAATGTAGTTACAGATTGCTGACATTAATTAAATACAAGAAATTATTTTGCTAGCAGTTTTATGTTTTTACACCGTTTCCCTCAAACAGTTAAAAAAAAACAAAATCAGTTGACAAAAATTCTTTTTGTGGAAAAGTCAAATACTTATTTTTTTTTAGATTGTACCCAATGCATTTAAAGCGAGATTTAAAGTTACTTGAATAATACATATTTAAAGGAAAGTTACATCTTTGTTTTAATACTTCGCATCCAATAACCCTTATAAATAGAAAATTAAAGTTCAAAACACATTTGCATTTTACACATTTATTCCTCAACATCAAGGTTATTCAACATTAATAGTTATAGTACATAGATTATATGTTTATACGTAAAAATAAAACTCTCAGATGCTACACGACATACTTGTATAAATAGGAATTCACCACAATAGGTTTTATGCCTTTTAATTTTTCTAGTATTCAAGGGGGGGATATGGATGTAAAACAGTCGCAAAAAAAACCACACCATATGAAAGCAACACTAAAATAAACCAATGTGGCTAGGCACATTTATGCTGTCTTTTTGTTGTTTTGTTAATTATCAGACTGGATCATTATAACTGTTTGATCCTTTTAAATTTCTATTTATTTTTACTTACTGCTGTGTGTGTGTTTCGTCTGCAGTTTTTCAGGTTTATTGTTATGCTGATGAAATATACGATGGCCACCAACGACCACGTGTCAACAGTCGCAGATACGTAGCTATTTCAACTCTCACTAATAAGTAAGTTTTTCCCAGACATTTTCACTTCAGAGAAGAAGTGCTTACTTGATAGAAAATGGCTGAATGTCAGCATACAATGGTTCATTAAAGTGAGTGCCTTTATCAACAAACTCATTCAGAGAATAGCTGCGCAAACATTTAATTTGCCAGCACTAAGTTACAGGTAGCAATAAACTCATCAGGGGTGCACAACGTTGATTGGAAAATTCTTGTTTACTTCTTTGCATTTCATTTTCTCCCACTTAATATATTTTTCAAGCAATTCCAACTCTTTGAAGTTTTATTTTAGCCGAGAACAGTATGGTTTACTACATAATTTTTTGTTAATGGTAACACTATTAAAAATGTTTTCATGCAGTCATACTGATACAAATAAATTTCCATATCAGACACTTGTTCAGCATGAGAGTACAAATGAACATTGAAGATTTCGAGGTACACGAGCAATGTCTAGCATTTCTGGTGGCAAATTGCAGAAGAGCATGATTTAGCTGGAAATATTTGTATACATGTATCAGGATCTGAAAAACTGTAATGAATGGTGTTTTGAACATTTCTTGTTTACATGTTGTGTCGAATTGTTCATGTTTTGAAAGATTTTAAAAGCAATATAATATCGTAAAATTTTATGTAAAAAAAATTAATATTGGCTGAGACATTCAAATAATTAATTTGGAAGTAAGTTTCCAAAATGTATGATTATATTTTCAAATGAATTACATATTTAGATATTAAAAGCCTATGTATTGCCAATAATGACAAATTAGACAGACCTCGAAAGAATATGTGAAACCTCGTTAATAAAATAACACAAACTTCTCAATAATATAAAGTTGTCTTCTTTCCTCTTGGAGTGAGATGGAATTTCTTGTCAATTTGTATGCTTTCTATGAAATCATGCTGGTGATACAAATATCTTACTTTCCTTTCCAATATGTTAAAAAGTTAAATTGCCGTATTAGCATGTTCATTTGTTGTTATAATTACCACAAAAACCTGCCCATATAAACCTCGTTACTGTATTACAAACTGCCAAAATTTAGGTTCCTTTAGGTTTGTATTACGTTTTAACTGTAGTATTTCAATTGGTACACCTCTATTATATATGAGGTTTGAATGATGACACAAAAAAAGAATAGGACATCTTTATTAAATGATTTATTAATTTATTTTTGTTCATGTTTAGCTAATAAACTAAGCAATGAAGTTGACAATAACGAAGACAGTGAAAACGAAGATGAGGACAACAACGATGCCACAGAATATGCAACGAGACATTTCTGATCACCATGCTTATTTAGTTACGTGATATTATAGTCAGAAACTCAAAAGGCACACAAAATAAATACGCATTAATCTTAATTACTAAGAATTATGTGAACTTTCGTTACTAAGCAGTGCTATTTACAAGGTGTTCTTTACGCAGTCTATAAAAATTGCCCTTGGAAAATTGCCACGCAATGCCACATTACTTTTGAAACAACAAAGATAATTCTATTAAACAAATAATAATTACTTTAAATCAAAGACAAGTACAGCCATCTCTACAGGATGAGGCCAAACAACGAAGACAACTTTGGGAGGTGATTCCGGAAAGGAAAACCATCAAAAAAATCCATATCAACACATGTCCAGAAACACTATAAAATGTACAGCAACATTGTAATTAGAGTAGTTGTACAGTGCAGAACTAAGTGCAAATATCAATGTTACAAGACATCAAAATGCATGCCGATGGTATGACAAGTAATTACGACAAAGTCACAGGAGAAGTTCAAAACGCCAGCCATGTGCCTCAATGCACACACCAACATGTCACTTCAAGGACTGCTGCACCCGTTCCAGCATTCCCGTTTGCATCCGAAAAGTGGCCAAGGCTTCGTTTGCATAGACACCAGGTCCGCATGCACGACACCTTACGGGTGCCCCCACAAGTAGAAGTCAAGGGGGTTAAGGTCAGGTGGCCAGGCGCGCCATGCAACAGACCCTCCTCATCCAATCCATCTGCCGGTGCCATCTCCATACTGATGATCCCACACTTTCCAGTTTGCTTCTCATTTTTCATGCCTACCTTGTTTATTCTACTTTTCTATACATGTCCAGTCACTTTAATTACTGTTCCTGTACATTTTATAATAGTGTTGACGTGTGTTTCTTTCAAGAATTACCTCCTGAAGTTTGCCCCCATTGTTTGGTTCCACCCTGTATTTAACACGACGGCATCTTAAAAGCTGGCTACCTTGATACACGCTGCATGGAGCAAAGTCTCTCCTTTGGCATTGCGCTTCACCGGATCTTTCTTTGGTGTTGTGGTCGCAGCACATGTCTTGGTGGAACCCTTGGGAGTGCCAACTCCACCGGACCGAGCCTTAGGGCTAGACTGCGGCGTGTCGCCCCCACCAGCTTTGCTGACACTGTCAACTCGCTTCCTCTCACTTGATGCAGCTTTCCTCGGTCGGCCTCGCATTTTCCCCGTCTTTGAACGAGGTTTTTTATTATCACCGGGAGATGACTTGCCAGCTGGGCTGCTGGTAACACTTGAGATCTCGTTGGATTTCTCCTTTTCCTTCTTTGCAAGTTGTGGCATTGATTCATTTTCAGTTTCGACATTGCTTATTTGCTGTAAATTACTTTCCTCATCTGATACTCGCACATTTTCTGTTTGAGCATGGTTCCCACTGCAAACACATAGATTTTTTACAAGAATAATTGGGAAGTGCTTCAAAATCCATAAAGTCTTAACATATTGTAAACTAAAAAATAATAAGACCAACATAAGTGAGTGCATTTTATACATACATTTAATTTGGTTTCAATTTGAACATATCTGAATTTTATAATACAAATTATTCTGACTCTGAACAAAAAAAAAAACAAATCAATGCGTGTAAAATGTCAAGACAAACACCTATTAACGTTTCATTGCTTCCAATATTTGTGTAATTTGTTGCTTTAATCACCACTGAATGACTGACATAATAGATTTGAACCAGATTATTTTATAATACACCTACACAAAATTCGATTTTTATTTACAGTTTTACTTAATAAGATCTTTCAATATGTTATTTATATTTGTAAAACTATGATATACACTTATGTTAACAATGTGTTTGTTCATGACCTAGACCAGATATAACCACATTGTTTGTTGTTTCTACACATGTTATAATTGGACCAGAAACCAAAGGTCTGCCTCTGTGTTTGTTCTGCGCAGCGGCTGGCTTCCTCTACCTAGGCAAGGTACAAGAGGTGGAAAACCATTTTGTGCCAGTCGAGTCTGTATTACACAAGCAAAAGAGCAACTCAGGCAGTAAATTTTTTGATGCGTTCATTAGGTACACCTACCTATATTCCGAATGAAATATGTCAACTCTTTCAATTGTAGCCAGCATATATAACAAGGGTTTCCTTGTTTTTTATATAATGTAAAGTGACAACAGAAGACTGAACAAGTAAAGTGAAACATTGGCGTGATTAGTTGTTTGTATAACAGGTATATAAATGTCTGATGAGCATAAAATATATACGCACCTGCAAAGGTATGTAACCAACCGGTGATAGTTTGAGCCCAATCCATGAAGAAGCTATTAAAAAAGATAAGTGCTGAGATGATACTCTAGGACATATGAACCCAATAAAATCTCAAAATCGTGACGAAGCAGAAGAAAAAATGTTGAACAAGAGAAAACATAATACTACCGATAATAAAAATTTAAGCCAAACCAAATAATAAAGAAATATGAACATAAACCATAAATCCTCGAAAACAAGAGTACAAAGTTTATCTCACAGTGTAAAACTCATGTTTCTTTTTCTTCGCACAGTACCATATGTAAAATCGTCTACTTCAATTCATTTCTTGTGCCGTTTTCTTACCTTTTGGGTGTCGAAAAAGTCGAACTGGTTTTTCTGTTTACTTTACCTTCTAAAATTTGTTTTAACGTTGATTGTAAAATCTCTGTTGAAGCACTTGTTGCTTTGGCAACATTGTACATCAATTTTTACTACTTTTTTTTTTTTGTTCACAGAGATGCATTGCAATCCTATATACAATCTCCCATCTCTGCAGCAAGGGCGTAGAGAGAATATTTTTTTAGTGGAAGTCTACCTTTAAAAGAGGTCTTTTCACCACAACTTCTCTGTTTCTAAGCCCATGTCCATTATAGAGATTCATCACTTTCCAAATGTCATTAATGTTAGACCACTGTTACTTCCATTCAACTGTAATAATGCAGTTAACACTGATTTTAAAGGAACATTTAATTTTCTTTTAGTTTTTTATGAGGGAATAAAACTGTTTATCAGTATTTCAGACTTTTGACAGTGTTGGTATGCGTATTGGTCAAGAGTTTTTAAATTTGTAGTTTGAAGTTGAGTCAGGGAGGCAGTGATAAGGGCTGTTAAGATGTTTAATGATGTCCTTCCTTTTCTATTATGTTCTGGAAATGAAATTTGTTATTTCAGAACAGTTTGATCCCTTGATAAAGTGGTTGCAATGGAGTTCACACCAGTGTCTGAATGAACTTTTTGTACCATTCAATGCCCTTGTAGTGATCAGTAAGTGTGATAACGTTAGCACTGTGCGATGCCCTTATTTGGGTATGTGGTAATTATCTACAATAGAAGCTTTTCTGAGGGAAAAAATCCTGGAAAATGGTATAAATCGACATTATTTGTCACACCGAACTAAAATTTACTAGGGGCATCACAATATTCACAGTACATACTCCCAAATGTGATAGCAGGGAGGGCTATGAAGATCACGGAAATTGTGAGGTAAAACATGTGAAATGTATGTAAATTCCATGTAATTTGTGTTCCTAAACCACGTTAAAGTTATTAATTACAATGAACACGAATTTACTAGGAGCATCGCGATATTTGCAGTACATGCCACCAAATGCAATAGTGGGGAGGGCTCATCAGGGAAATTGTGGGGTAAAACATATGTAAATTACATGTCATCTGGGTTCCTCAACCACGTTAAATGCAAGAAGATCTAACCTAACTTAACCTAACTTCACGATATGTGATTACAGGGGGAGTGTGTGCCAACGCGAGACGGTGTGTTGGAAAAAGTATAACACGTAAGCTTGCGTCGGTTCATCCACCCCGTGAGATTCACCTATCGTGAAGTTGGGTTTAATTTGCTTAGGTCTTCTGCAGTTTACATGGTTGGCTGCAGCAGTACGTAAGCCCAATTCCCACACACACATGCAATACTACACTATATGCACTTTCCATGCTAAAACTCGACGAATATGTAAGTTACTCATGTAAGCGGCGAATATAGCTCCTTTGTGATCAGTTGCTGATAACCCAAGTATAGGACACGTTAACTTCTATTCAATTAGTGTACACTCTGCTAACACTTGTATTTCCGCACAATAATTATAACACTTCACATGGAAACAATTGCAAGGAAACATTCGTATTTCCGTACAATATTTTGATTTAACACATCAGATGGAAATAAGAGCAAAGAAACACGTGTAATAGCACTCGTAAATCAAAAGCCTTCACACGGTCAAATTTACTCATTTTCTGAATTTCCGGACACTACCAACATAAACTGTGACGTGAAATAGGTACAAATTGAACCGGAAGACCCAAATTGTTGCGGCATTTGTTTCCTGTCTCCGTGCATTGTTGTTGAACAAATGTTTCATGGCGATAAACATACACTACACGTAAACAACCATTGGTAACATTTTATGTATGATATACTGTCCATATACATATTTTTTCTGCTACATATATATTACGTAGTAGAATCATCTGTTGACTATCAAGAAGGTAGGCCTTGAGAAATTCAACAGAATTAAATGATACTCCGACACTGCTTGATTACCATGGTTTATAGCTGTATAACCTTAGCGTGTCGGCAATACCCTGTGAATGTTTTGTAAATTGAGGTTTCATTTCCAGAGGCGTTCTTGAATTTTACACAGTTCAGCCACCCAATAGAAATATATTTGACAAAAATGTTAGGTGTTTTACCACATAAACACCCTGATCTCCATAGCCCTCCTCACCATCACATTTCCTGGTGTATATTGCAAATTATGTGATGCCCCAATGAAATTCCTATTAAGAGTGATTAGTAATGACCATATACAATATTTGCAGGTATTATTTTCTCATTTTTCTGGAAAAGTCCCCATTCTAGATAATTACCGGGTATATTTGTGGCACAACATGTATGCGAGGGATGCAGGTGGAGCGCTGTGGCATTGTTCACACAGCCGTCTCTTCTTTTCATCTAATTAGACCAAACTTTTCTAAGCACACGGCAGTCTCTTCTTTTCATCTCATAGGCCAAACATTTCTACAAAATTTCTTCCACCAGCGTGGGAGGTCATTGAGGTGCCAGGAAGGAAATGTGCCCATCCTGCCTTCCTAAATTTCTCGCGATGCAAGGTTTTAGTAACGTGAATTTATACTGGATTCTGTGATACTGTTCGCGTAATCCACCTGGCTTGTGTAGCACACTGTTTCGTGTCTCGGCTGTGCAAAGTATGTGGACTGCATTAACTCCAATAAATCTCAGAGGAAAATTTTTTACATTTCATTTGTTTTTTTCTTACAACGGCACCTACATTTACAAACTTTTCTCATACTTCTACCGAGTGAGTGAACCGAGCTGAGTTTCAGTCGTCTGTTTTTTCTGGTGGCTGCAACATTACAAAACCTATACAGTAGTTTGCATTAGGGAAAAAATTAATACTTTATTGCTACTAATCATACATGATACACACTTCAAAACATTACTGTTGTGTTAAAATTTGTGAAGTCGTTTAGAAAATTTTGTAACTGAAAAAAATTGAGCTAGTTGGCCACTTTTGCCGAAATTATTATTAGATAATTAAAAATATCAGATAATTCTTGCCAAATCTAATTTAAGGGACATTACTGTTAATTAAAAATAATATACCAGTGTATAGTTTTGTAGCTACCATCTATTATTGCGATTGTGTTGATAGGCAGGAAAACGTTTTTAACTTTTCATAAAAGCATGATCGGTTAACTAAATGGGAGTTTGAAACCACGCATCCCCCACTATGCCATGCGATGGTGTGCCAAATTTGAAAGGGTTCCTGCCTGTAGTTATTTTGTGCATTAGAGGCTTCCAAAAAAAAGAGCTCTAAAGCAGATTCTTCTTCACTAGCCACTTGCCTCATCACCTCTGTACACAAGATGCTGAACTAGCATGTAGTCTCAATCTGCAACTTGCTTGAACATGTTATTAAGCAGTAACCCTATATTTTTATGGCACGTTATGAAAGATAAAGGTATGACACGTCTGAAAACAACTCCACCAAATTTCAATTTAGAAAATTTAGCAGCTAAAACCGATTCTGAAAACACCCATTTTAGCCATTTATNACAACTCCACCAAATTTCAATTTAGAAAATTTAGCAGCTAAAACCGATTCTGAAAACACCCATTTTAGCCATTTATGCCTGCAAAAATAATACTTGGGGTGAATGAGAACATGAAACTTTTCTTTGGGTGCAAAATGTTTCCTAAATACTTTTCGTGTTCACACAAAACTACAAAATGTCGAACCATTTTTTATTAAGTGTTTTCTAAAGAACCTCTGCAAAGCACCTCATCATATCTGGAACATCTCTGAGCACGTATGTGCTCCCACCAGATGACTTTTATCAGTTTTCACCTGTCTGGCATGGTACTACTAATTAATTTTGACCTGCTTTATAACAGTGATGAATATGTTACATGAGCAGAGGCTTTAAAACTACTACCAGAAGTCTATTTGTTAGTGCCTGCTAGACAAGCAATAAACAACTTTTTGTTCTGCCAGGGTTTGAATACTACAATGGGTACAATGTCTGACCTACCAGACACTAATTTTGCACTACATAAAACCTTACCATTAACCCCAATATCATTCTGGTCATATCTTTCAACTGTTTTAATAGTGTAAGATTAACATTTGATACACTCTTTGTCCGACAGTTTAGTAATTTTTATAGTACCAGTCAGCACCAAAGTTTTTAAAATATCACGTAATTTATCTTGTGTTCAGTTCTGTGTGTTTTTGCGCACATGGATCTTTTGCTCTAATACAAGGGTANTACATGTCATCTGGGTTCCTCAACCACGTTAAATGCAAGAAGATCTAACCTAACTTAACCTAACTTCACGATATGAGATTACAGGGGGAGTGTGTGCCAACACGAGACGGTGTGTTGGAAAAAGTATAACACGTAAGCTTGCGTCGGTTCATCCAACCCGTGAGAGTCACCTATCGTGAACTTGAGTTTAATTTGCTTAGGTCTTCTGCATTTTACATGGTTGGCTGCAGCAGTACGTAAGTCCAATTCCCACACACACATGCAATACTACACAGTACAATTCACTACACTATATGCACTTTCCATGCTAAAACTCGACGAATATGTAAGTTACTCATGTAAGCGGCGAATATAGCTCCNCGGTGCCATCTCCATACTGATGATCCCACACTTTCCAGTTTGCTTCTCATTTTTCATGCCTACCTTGTTTATTCTGCTTTTCTATACATGTCCAGTCACTTTAATTACTGTTCCTGTACATTTTATAGTGTTGACGTGTGTTTCTTTCACGAATTACCTCCTGAAGTTTGCCCCCATTGTTAGGTTCCACCCTGTATTTAACACAACGGCATCTTAAAAGCTGGCTACCTTGATACACGCTGCGTGGAGCAAAGTCTCTCCTTTGGCATTGCGCTTCACCGGATCTTTCTTTGGTGTTGTGGTCGCAGCACATGTCTTGGTGGAACCCTTGGGAGTGCCAACTCCACTGGACCGAGCCTTAGGGCTAGACTGCGGCGTGTCACCCCCACTAGCTTTGCTCACACTGTCAACTCGCTTCCTCTCACTTGATGCAGCTTTCCTCGGTCGGCCTCGCATTTTCCCCGTCTTTGAACGAGGTTTTTTATTATCACCGGGAGACGACTTGCCAGCTGGGCTGCTGGTACTACTCGAGATCTTGTTGGGTTTCTCCTTTTCCTTCTTTGCAAGTTGTGGCATTGATTCATTTTCAGTTTCGACATGGCTTATTTGCTGTAAATTACTTTCCTCATCTGATACTCGCACATTTTCTGTTTGAGCATGGTTCCCACTGCAAACANAATTACTTTCCTCATCTGATACTCGCACATTTTCTGTTTGAGCATGGTTCCCACTGCAAACACATAGATTTTTTAACAAGAATAATTGGGAAGTGCTTCAAAATCCATAAAGTCTTAACATATTGTAAACTAAAAAATAATAAGACCAACATAAGTGAGTGCATTTTATACATACATTTAATTGTGTTTCAATTTGAACATATCTGAATTTTATAATACAAATTATTCTGACTCTGAACAAAAAAAAAAACAAATCAATGCNGTTTCAATTTGAACATATCTGAATTTTATAATACAAATTATTCTGACTCTGAACAAAAAAAAAAACAAATCAATGCGTGTAAAATGTCAAGACAAACACCTATTAACGTTTCATTGCTTCCAATATTTGTGTAATTTGTTGCTTTAATCACCACTGAATGACTGACATAATAGATTTGAACCAGATTATTTTATAATACACCTACACAAAATTCGATTTTTATTTACAGTTTTACTTAATAAGATCTTTCAATATGTTATTTATATTTGTAAAACTATGATATACACTTATGTTAACAATGTGTTTGTTCATGACCTAGACCAGATATAACCACATTGTTTGTTGTTTCTACACATGTTATAATTGGACCAGAAACCAAAGGTCTGCCTCTGTGTTTGTTCTGCGCAGCGGCTGGCTTCCTCTACCTAGGCAAGGTACAAGAGGTGGAAAACCATTTTGTGCCAGTCNGTGTTTGTTCTGCGCAGCGGCTGGCTTCCTCTACCTAGGCAAGGTACAAGAGGTGGAAAACCATTTTGTGCCAGTTGAGTCTGTATTACACAAGCAAAAGAGCAACTCAGGCAGTAAATTTTTTGATGCGTTCACTAGGTACACCTACCTATATTCCGAATGAAATATGTCAACTCTTTCAATTGTAGCCAGCATATATAACAAGGGTTTTNTAGGTACACCTACCTATATTCCGAATGAAATATGTCAACTCTTTCAATTGTAGCCAGCATATATAACAAGGGTTTTCTTGTTTTTTATATAATGTAAAGTGACAACAGAAGACTGAACAAGTAAAGTGAAACATTGGCATGATTAGTTGTTTGTATAACAGGTATATAAATGTCTGATGAGCATAAAATATATACGCACCTGCAAAGGTATGTAACCAACCGGTGATAGTTTGAGCCCAATCCATGAAGAAGCTATTAAAAAAGGTNTAACCAACCGGTGATAGTTTGAGCCCAATCCATGAAGAAGCTATTAAAAAAGGTAAGTGCTGAGATGATACTCTAGGACATATGAACCCAATAAAATCTCAAAATCGTGACGAAGCAGAAGAAAAAATGTTGAACAAGAGAAAACATAATACTACCGATAATAAAAATTTAAGCCAAACCAAATAATAAAGAAATATGAACATAAACCATAAATCCTCGAAAACAAGAGTACAAAGTTTATCTCACAGTGTAAAACTCATGTTTCTTTTTCTTCGCACAGTACCATATGTAAAATCGTCTACTTCAATTCATTTCTTGTGCCGTTTACTTACCTTTTGGGTGTCGAAAAAGTCGAACTGGTTTTTCTGTTTACTTTACCTTCTAAAATTTGTTTTAATGTTGATTGTAAAATCTCTGTTGCAGCACTTGTTGCTTTGGCAACATTGTACATCAATTTTTACTACCTTTTTTTTTTGTTCACAGAGATGCATTGCAATCCTATATACAATCTCCCATCTCTGCAGCAAGGGCGTAGGGAGAATATTTTTTTAGTGGAAGTCTACCTTTAAAAGAGGTCTTTTCACCACAACTTCTCTGTTTCTAAGCCCATGTCCATTATAGAACGAAGGACACCTTAGTGACTTGGCTTGTATTTCATATTAATTTAAAAATTTTTGTTAGGATAGAAAATTATTTTATCGATTTCCAAATGTCATTAATGTTAGACCACTGTTACTTCCATTCAACTGTAATAATGCAGTTAAAGCTGATTTTAAAGGAACATTTCATTTTCTTTTAGTTTTTTACGAGGGAATAAAACTGTTTTATTAGTATTTGTCATGAGTTTTTTTTTCTTCTAAATTTGTAGTTTGAAGTTGAGTCAGGGTCAGTGATAAGGGCTGTTAAAATGTTTAATGATGTACTTCCTTTTCTATTATGTTCTGGAAATGAAATTTGTTATTTCAGCGCAGTTTGACTTGCTTGGTGATGTGGTTGCAATGGGATTTACACCAGTGTCTGAATTAACTTTTTGTACCATTCAATGCCCTTATTAGGAAGTGATCAGCAAGTGTGATAACAGTAGCACTGTGCGATGCCCTAATTTGAGTATGTGGTAATTATCTACAATAGAAGCTTTTCTAAGGGAAAAAATCCTGGAAAATGGTATAAATCGACATTATTTATCACACACAACTAAAATTTACTAGGGGCATCACAATATTCACAGTACATACTACCAAATGTGATAGCAGGGAAGGCTATGAAGATCAGGGAAATTGTGGGGTAAAACATGTGAAATGTATGTAAATTGCATGTAATTTGTGTTCCTAAACCACGTTAAAATTACTAATTACAATGAACACAAATTTACTAGGAGCATCGCGATATTTGCAGTACATGCTACCAAATGCAATAGTGGGGAGGGCTTATCAGGGAAATTGTGGGGTAAAATATATGTAAATTNGGAAATTGTGGGGTAAAACATATGTAAATTACATGTCATCTGGGTTCCTCAACCACGTTAAATGCAAGAAGATCTAACCTAACTTAACCTAACTTCACGATATGTGATTACAGGGGGAGTGTGTGCCAACGCGAGACGGTGTGTTGGAAAAAGTATAACACGTAAGCTTGCGTCGGTTCATCCACCCCGTGAGATTCACCTATCGTGAAGTTGGGTTTAATTTGCTTAGGTCTTCTGCAGTTTACATGGTTGGCTGCAGCAGTACGTAAGCCCAATTCCCACACACACATGCAATACTACACTATATGCACTTTCCATGCTAAAACTCGACGAATATGTAAGTTACTCATGTAAGCGGCGAATATAGCTCCNTACATGTCATCTGGGTTCCTCAACCACGTTAAATGCAAGAAGATCTAACCTAACTTAACCTAACTTCACGATATGTGATTACAGGGGGAGTGTGTGCCAACGCGAGACGGTGTGTTGGAAAAAGTATAACACGTAAGCTTGCGTCGGTTCATCCACCCCGTGAGATTCACCTATCGTGAAGTTGGGTTTAATTTGCTTAGGTCTTCTGCAGTTTACATGGTTGGCTGCAGCAGTACGTAAGCCCAATTCCCACACACACATGCAATANAGCAGTACGTAAGTCCAATTCCCACACACACATGCAATACTACACAGTACAATTCACTACACTATATGCACTTTCCATGCTAAAACTCGACGAATATGTAAGTTACTCATGTAAGCGGCGAATATAGCTCCTTTGTGATATGTTGCTGATGACCCAAGTATAGGACACGTTAACTTCTATTCAATTAGTGTACACTCTGCAAACACTCGTCTTTCCGCACAATAATTATAACACTTCACATGGAAACAATTGCAAGGAAACATTCGTATTTCCGCACAGTATTTCGATTTAACACATCACATGGAAATAAGTGCAAAGAAACACGTGTAATAGCACTCGTAAATCACAAGCCTTCACGCGGTCAAATTTACTCATTTTCTGAATTTCAGGACACTACCAACATAAGCTGTGACGTGAAATAGGTACAAATTGAACCGGAAGACCCAAATTGTTGCTGTATTTGTTTCCTGTCTCCGTGCATTTTTGTTGAACAAATGTTTCATGGCGATAAACATACACTACACGTAAACAACCATTGGTAACATTTTATGTATGATATACTGTCCATATACATATTTTTTCTGCTACATATATATTACATAGTAGAATCATCTGTTGACTATCAAAAAGGTAGGCCTTGAGAAATTCAACAGAATTAAATGATACTCCGACACTGCTTGATTACCATGGTTTATAGATGTATAACCTTAGCGCGTCGACAATACCCTGTGAATAACGTTTTGTAAATTAAGATTTCATTTCCAGAGGCGTTCTTGAATTTTACACAGTTCAGCCACCCAATAGAAATATATTTGACAAAAATGTTAGGTGTTTTACCACATAAACACCCTGATCTCCATAGCCCTCCTCACCATCACATTTCCTGGTGTATATTGCAAATTATGTGATGCCCCAATGAAATTCCTATTAAGAGTGATTAGTAATGACCATATACAATATTTGCAGGTATTATTTTCTCGTTTTTCTGGAAAAGTCCCCATTCTAGATAATTACCGGGTATATTTGTGGCACAACATGTATGCGAGGGATGTAGGTGGAGCACTGTGGCATTATTAGTAGCGAACACTTGTTGCCACCCTGGAGAAGACCGCATACCATCAAAGAGGAAACTTCGGACATGATGAATATAACCCACACCGGCAAGCACACGGCCGTCTCTTCTTTTCATCGCATTAGGCCAAACTTTTCTAAGCACACGGCAGTCTCTTCTTTTCATCTCATAGACCAAACATTTCTACAAAATTTCTTCCACCAGCGTGGGAGGTCGTTGAGGTGCCAGGAAGGAAATGTCCCCATCCTGCCTTCCTAAATTTCTCGCGATGCAAGGTTTTAGTAACGTGAATTTATACTAGATTCTGTGATACTGTTCGCGTAATCCACCTGGCTTGTATAGCACACTATTTCGTGTCTCGGCTGTGCAAAGTATGTGGGCTGCATAAACTCCAATAAATCTCAGAGGAAAATTTTTTACATTTCATTTGTTTTTTTCTTATAACGGCACCTATATTTACAAACTTTTCTCATACTTCTACCGAGTGAGTGATCCGAGCTGAGTTTCAGTCATCTGTTTTTTTTCTGGTGGCTGCAACATTACAAAACCTATACAGTAGTTTGCATTAGGGAAAAATTAATACTTTATTGCTACTAATCATACATGAAACACACTTCAAAACATTATTGTTGTGTTACAATTTGTAAAGTCGTTTAGAAAATTTTGTAGTTGAAAAGAATTGAGCTAGTTGGCCACTTTTACTGAAAAACCGAAACCGGGACGTACGGTGGTGTGCCAAATTTAAAAGGGTTCCTGCCTGCAGTTATTTTGTGGATTAGAGGCTTCCAAAAGAAAGAGCTCTAAAGCAGATTCTTCCTCACTAGCCACTTGCCTCATCACCTTTATATACAAGATGCTTCACTGGCATGCAGTCTCAGTCTGCAACTTGCTTGAACATGTTATTAAGCAGTAACCCTATATTTTTATGGCATATTATGAAAGATAAAGGTATGACATGTCTGAAGACAACTCCACCAAATTTCAATTTAGAAAATTTAGCAGCTAAAACCGATTCTGAAAACACCCATTTTAGCCATTTATGCCTGCAAAAATAATACTTGGGGTGAATGAGAACATGAAACTTTTCTTTGGGTGCAAAATGTTTCCTAAATACTTTTCGTGTTCACACAAAACTACAAAATGTCGAACCATTTTTTATTAAGTGTTTTCTAAAGAACCTCTGCAAAGCACCTCATCATATCTGGAACATCTCTGAGCACGTATGTGCTCCCACCAGATGACTTTTATCAGTTTTCACCTGTCTGGCATGGTACTACTAATTAATTTTGACCTGCTTTATAACAGTGATGAATATGTTACATGAGCAGAGGCTTTAAAACTACTACCAGAAGTCTATTTGTTAGTGCCTGCTAGACAAGCAATAAACAACTTTTTGTTCTGCCAGGGTTTGAATACTACAATGGGTACAATGTCTGACCTACCAGACACTAATTTTGCACTACATAAAACCTTACCATTAACCCCAATATCATTCTGGTCATATCTTTCAACTGTTTTAATAGTGTAAGATTAACATTTGATACACTCTTTGTCCGACAGTTTAGTAATTTTTATAGTACCAGTCAGCACCAAAGTTTTTAAAATATCACGTAATTTATCTTGTGTTCAGTTCTGTGTGTTTTTGCGCACATGGATCTTTTGCTCTAATACAAGGGTACAATTTCTTGTTTATCCTTATTGAGTGTGTTCTTGCTCATGCCCTGTGTTGAATACTGGGTAGTTGTTTTGTTTTACGGGTTTTCAAATTATTTTTTTTATGCATAGGGTGCTCAACTTAATTAATTTTCACACCTCGTGCAACACAACTTTATCTTAATAATACACATAACAGTAACCGCACATAATAATTACGCAATACATAAATTTAATATATTTATTATAATGCCTTGTAATGACGCAATATTCTGAATTTTCGGGACTCGAGTGTAAAATTCTTTCGTGTTTGTGAAGCTTTGGGACAGCTTCGTAATATTTTTATCGTGTTTNAGTGTAAAATTCTTTCGTGTTTGTGAAGCTTTGGGACAGCTTCGTAATATTTTTATCGTGTTTCAGTTTAAAGCAATGGTGGCCAGTTTCCCGTCTTAGTTTATCAGGCGGACGTGTGCACTTATAGGTTAAGGGGCGGACGTCTGCGGGTTTCGTTTTATCAGTAGTCCGGTAACAGTTTTCGTTTCAAACTTCAGTGTTTTGTAAAGCGTCAGCATTAAGTAGATTAGTTCGTTTCTGTTAACAGCGAAGTCAACAAGTTTTTGTTATACGAGAAGTTAGTTTATGTTGACGGCGCGGCAGTTACGATAACGTCGTGTTGAGCGCGGGCCACGTGCAGTTTTAGATGACGCTGCTGGCAGATGCCGGATGCCGGGCGCTTATCGCAGGAGTAGTTCGTACGGAGCAGTTAGATAACGAGGGAGAGCGTACGTGGCCAGGCCGTTATCACAGGAGAGGGGGGATAGGCAGTAGGATATAGGCGTCTAGCTGGCGCCCTTACAGGGTCTTCTTAGTCGTTGAGAGTCTTCTTAGGAGGGGCAGTCTGCGGCGAGGGCCGTTAGAAGCGGTCGTCTTCTTTAGTCGTCAGAGAGAGTTGTCGTAGTACAATGATAGCGTAGATCGCATCAGGTGTGACGTGAACCCCCACATCGGCCACTAGACTGTATTATTTCATTTCTCAGCCGGTGTGGGAGGTAGCAGCAGATATTCTTTATTCGGGCTAATATTCATGAGACGTTAATAAACGGAAACCACTGTGGCGCTGTTTTCTGTACTTTTATATTTATCTGTAAGGTTCGTACTCTGCAATTTGGACTTCTTCTGTGAACTGTGGTGCTGAGTGTTAAATAAATAGTTAAATAAACAAAGTACATAACAAACTAATTTGGAACTTCTTCATTCATAATTAACTAACACCCAATGGTACTGAGTCTCGTGTATTCTACCTTGAGCAAGCCGTGGCAAGTAAAGTCGGTAGTGTAAGCGGCGAAACGTTACAAGATGGCGCCTAACCTTTGAGGCTGCTATATTATTAAATATACGCTTGTAACAGTAAAGACGGAACTTTACAGCCTTTGGTTTCAATTCGAATCAAACTTAACATATCTGAATTTTATAATACAAGTTATTCTGACTCAAAACGATGAAATGAAACCATTATGACATTTTAACTGTAATAATTACTGTTCCGAGTTAGCTATAGAAATGGGAAATAAATTTGTGAAGTGACTGCAGATAAGCAATGAATGTCCCTGGACAACCAAGATCAAAGTATACAGTAATCAGGACATAGACCGACACAAAAATACACCATTCGAACCAAAAAGTATGGTTGCAGTGAAACTAACACAAAATATTAATAAAATTACAGTCAAGAGAATTCAGTACCAGTATTTCAGGCTACCGTAATCAACACTTTAAACATGCAATTTATCAAATACTCTCTTCGTAAAATGTGTGCATAAAATGCTCATGCACGTACAATGCAAGTTTTCTTCATTTTTTCATGCAAATATGAGAAGACGAAGTTTGAAATGTCTGCAAGCTGGAAGTGTGTGTGTCTATGTGTGAGTGTAATCAGTTAAGTGATAGTCCAAAAAAAAAATTTACTTTAACTGAATACTGAAAAAGAAAACTGCAATCGTATCTCAATGTTGTTTTAACACAGACAACTTCTTCATTAATATTTGTAAACTAGAAACCCTAAATGTCATAAATGCAGCTCATAAATAGTTCGTTTTGCCTTTAAATTACTGTATATGCATGGTAATGCCTTGGTATGCTCTCAGTGGACAAATGATGCCATCTTAAATCTCCCTAAATGCGAAGACTTCCAAAGCATCTTTCATTAATCATTACACATACGTAATGGTTTCAAATGAAGTTCTCTTTGCTGTTAATCATAGTGCCCACCAGTTTAGTTGGCAGATGACGAGGCAGCTAAGTGCCTTATTACTTCTATGTTAATACAGTATTTACTTGAGTCTTAAGACGCCATCAATTCTAAGATGCACCCCAGTTTTAGTGCTTAAAATGTCTTGGCAAGGATATCATCATTGTAGTTAAGCAGTAACTTTTTGTCTCCGTTCAGGTCATAATGCACCCGTCTCATTTGTATAAACTTCATATAGTCGATAATCCTCCTGGGGCCCCTAGTAAAGATTTGACCCATCTCTTGTTTCAGTGTTCCACTGGCGGCGATCGAAGTTCGTTGTATGCCGCCCTTCAACGGCTTTGTGTGAGGTTTCCTGTCTCTTACCCTTCGCCACTTTTTCATGACCCTCAGGTAGTTCGTGACATTCTCGCTCAGTTTTTACTAGAGCACGATGATATTATCTGATTTTGGGAGTTTGGTATCCTGTTAGTTGTCCAAGGTGACCGGCCCTCTCCTACCTTGCTATCCGTTGTTCCGTGACCTTTCTTTCCCTCCATGGTTGATGGACCTCTACCCAGAAGAATAGTATTTGTGCTCCCGTCTGGTTTTGTTCCTTGTTCGTTTTTCCGGTGGTTATTACAAAGTATTTGTCTTTGCTCCTATTTTTCGGTTTTGGCAGTGGGCTTTGCTGTTGGCCACATTACCACCAAAAAAAAAA